>PVJA010001021.1:72292-108250 GCA_004027025.1 Myocastor coypus
TTTTTTTTTTTTTTTTTTTTTTTTTTTTTTTTTTTTTTTTTTTTTTTTTTTTTTGTCTTTTTGAGACAGGGTCTCGCTATGCAGTTGAGGCTGGTCCTGAGCTCACTTTTGTAGCCCAGGCTGGTCTCGAACTCGCACCAATCCTCCTGCCTCAGCCTCCCGAGTGCTGGGATTACAGGCGTGCGCCACCACGCCCGGCGATCGTTTTTTAATAGTACTCTCCAGTAAAAGGAGCCAGGGTTCTTGGCAGTGGCTAGGTAGGGTACAGGGGTGGGGGATCCAGGGGCACTCAACACTGAGCTGCATCTCAACCCTTTATTCATATTTAGATTTTGAGACAGGGTCTTTAAATTGCTCTGGTTGGCCTCCAACGTCCTTTTCTCCCTTTTCAGTCTTCCAAGTATTTGGAATTAAGGGTATGCATCATGGAGATTAGCACTCCCCATTCTTTAAGTGTGTCGTTTATAATGACTTCTGAAAACTACAGTATGGGAGGAGGATGGGAAGTCTCCTCGTTTACTGGAGGAAGCCTGACAAACATTGGCAGCCCACTAATGGAAGTTAACATCAGCAATGATAAATCACCCAGGTGTAGTGGTGCAGGCCGGTTCACTCCAGCACTTGGGAGGCCAGGAGGAGGCAGGAAAGCTAGGTGAAGCAAGAGGATTACCATCAGTTCAAGGCCAGCCTGGACTAGGGACAAAACAAAACAATGATAAATCACGTTGATAGTATGTAACGTTCACAGGTAACCCAAATGACATTTTAGTGCCAGCCCTGTCCCCAGGGCAGGCTGAGCCAGCCATAACACACATAAATAAATAAGGTTTAAAAAATAAATTTAGCCGGGCGTGGTGGCTCATGCCTGTAATCCCAGCACTGGGGAGGCTGAGGCAGGAGGATTGGTGCGAGTTCGAGACCAGCCTGGGCTACAAAAGTGAGCTCAAGGCCAGCCTCAACTGCATAGCAAGACCCTGTCTCAAAAAGACAAAAAAAATAAAATAAAATAAAAAACAAATTTAAAAAAGTGATAAGGGCAAATGACGTGCCCTACGTATGGGGATTTTTTTTTTTTTTTTTTGGCACTGTCTTTGCAAGTCTGCAAGTGTTACACTATTCTTAAAGGCTTCTTTACGTAAAACCAGGTTCCAGGGCCCTACCCTCAAAGGTTCCAATTCTGAGTATGTGGTGGGGTACCAGAATCTATATGTATTTTTCTTTACAGAACCCTAGATGATCAGTAACCAGATAACCAGGCCCATTGTTTAAGAAAATGCTGTTATCTGAGGTGAGCATTGGCTGAGGAGGGTCACCCTGAAGAAACCTTAGTCCGACTCTCACCTTACACTAAAGAAACTTTCCTGAGCTACTGCTTATGGTTGTGACTGTACTCTAACCACAGGCAGTTGGGGGTCTGGATTACCACAAGCAGTTTCAGTTCCAGGTCTGTTAAAGCTGCACTATCATAAAAGTTTCCATTTGTTTTAACCTGTTAGATTTGAGGGTAATTTGTTATGCAACAATAGGTAAGTAATATGCACTTAACATTTAACTCAGTTTCATTTCCAGAGTTCAGTCACTTTGGTGGGACCCAAGCGACAGCGACTGACAGCAATGAAATGCTCCTCAGGTAGCAGCAGTGCTCAGGTCACACAGTACTCCTGCTTAGTACTTAACTTACATCTTCTCATTTGATAGAAATGCTGAGGAAGGGCTGGTGAGATGGCTCAGTGGTCTGCAGCGCCTGCTTAGGTGAGTTTACGCAACCACAGGGACCTCAGTTCAATCCCTGGCACCACATGCTGTGCCAGCCCCACCCCCAGGACAGGCTGAGCTGGCCATATCATAAATAAATACATAAAGGTAGAAGATACAGGGCATGACAAGTTAAAAAGAAAAAAAGAAAAAAAGAAATGCCAAGGGAGGCAGATGCTATCCTCCCTATCCTACAGATTGAGAAAACGGAGATTCAGACAGGAAAGTGACTTGCCCTGGGTCACAACGCTAGAAGAAGGGCCAGGGCACAAGGCTAAGTTCATAGGATCCCAGAGTCTTTTCGCTTAACTAAAGTGTTCCGTCTGCTTCAAGCAGCTGCCTATTTCCCTTCCTCCAAAATGTTAACTTAGCTGAAATGCGGCCCTTCTGTGTGGCTTTCCGACAGTGTTGTCCACTCTGCTGACCCTGCCCACCCCTCAGAACGTGGCACCCACTGGTGTGTACACGGCCCTGCTGCAGTGCAGCCAGTTCTCTCATACTGCCTCACCCTCACGAATAGCATCATCGCAGCTGCTTGAGACTCAAAACTTCCATGGTAACTGATAGGCTCAGGCCCCAGTATAAGTTGCTGAATTACTATGGTGGTCATCTAGTATGGCGGAAGCCCTTAAAACAACAGCTTATCCCCAGAGACCACCTCCCCCCTTCTCCAATCCAGCCTAGGGTGCAATTTCCTTTCACCTTTCCTGCTGCCACAGGGAGGACCCCAATCAGCTCCTCAGGTATTTCTAAACATCCCCCTCAAGCCCCACTCCTAACAGAAGTCCACAAAAGCCTCAGCTCTCTGTGTCTCAGGCCAGAGGAGCCTGCCCCAGCTGCCCTGATCCTCTCCACCTATGTCTTTGGGGTTAATAAAGGCTTCTTTTATCTTTCTTATCTCTTTACTGCACCTCTGGAAACACTTATCAGCAACCTTGAACTTTCCCTCTGCCCTACCTGCTTGCGGTATGACCATGAACAAGCCTGTGGACTACTTAGAAAACATACCCATAAGCTCCCCGCTTTTGGCACTCTGCTGCTACCCCAGGTCAGGCCACTGCCATCTCACCATGGGGCTTTTGAGCCACCTTCTGGGCTTCCAATCTTGTCCCTTGCAACCTCTGCACTGCAGCCAGAGTTTTCCTGCAGAGGTCCCTCACCTGCCAGACATTCCCTGCTAGCTTCCCACAGCAGCCTGCACTTCACCAGGCCAGACCCCCTCCCGCAGCCGTCCACCTAACCTCTGTGCTCCTGCTTGCACTAGGACTTGGCTCCTGTTTGTTTTCATTTTAGTTGTAGCCAACACAGCGGTCTGCCCTACTCAATGGCCCTACGGTTTCTTCCTCTTTTTCTGGCTACAGGGATTCCAGCTTTGATCAGGTGGCAACAAAAGTGAGGGGACACACGTTTTTCCTTGTCCTTGTGATAGTTCTTGATGAAGTAGGATACCTGGTTGTTTCCTTCCCACTGCTGGGACAGGGTAAAGCTGAGCTCAGACTACCATCCTGGCCCATGAGACCCAAGGGACGGTCCCTGGGGACTGCTGCAGATCTCCCTGACTCTTCAAAAGGGCAGGATAGGAGAGGAGGTCACACTCTTGTTGCCCCTCTGCAGGCAGGGGCTGTGTGCAGCTGCTGTGCTGGCCTCTGTGGCAGACTAGGTACCCTGCCACCTTCTGCTTGGGTCCTTCACCTCAGGGCTGAACCCTGATGTCCTGGTGACTCGAGCCTCACCTGCATCTTTTGTTAGGATGGCCAGAGCACACCGTTACAACCTAAACTCATTACCACTATCTTTCTGCTTCTAAAACCAGAGCCCTGTGAAGAAAGGGCCTTTCCACGCTTGCTTTACTGTGTCCCTGCTTCACGGGGTGGGGACTGGTGCTTAGTGAATGTGTGACAACTCGATGCGGAATGGACACACCCTCTGGGGGTAGGAGCAGCACTCACCTCCTGGCCTAGCAGGTGGCTGTAGCTCTGAACCTCTGTGGGACCCACAGCCTGTGAAATGGGAAGACAGCTGCTCAAGAACCCGATTTAATAAGGTTTTCATGCAGACACATACAAAAATACATATAACAATGTACAAGTCCTCAAAAGATTGAGGACTGGATCCAGAAAGCCAAGACCCATGCCTAGAGGCAGGGCCTGGAGCTGTATATCTCAGGGCACCTTCCCACTGACTCCCTACAGCCTGGCTGTAGCTAACCAAGTTAAGGAGCTGTGTGGAAGAAGGGGAGAGGCTCTTAACCTCAGGAGAATCTTACATCTAGCCCCACCTGTCAGGGACTCAGCAGCTGTCCAATGATGGCCTCTCTGCCTATTTGTGGCTAAGTGACAACAGGTTTGCTAGGGAAGCTGCCAATAGCCAACAGGAAGGGTGGAGAGGTCCAGGGAGGCAGAGCAGGACCACGGGCCCCGTCCAGACCAGACCAGACCAGACCAGCTGCCTGCAGGGAGTCACCACTGCAAGGGGCTGATGTCAGCGCCCAGCTCCTCCTCCTCTTCTTCCTCCTCGTCCTCTTCCTCCTTCAGTGGAAAGAGCTTTGCTGGCCACTTCACCCTGAGGACAGGCTCTGTGTGCTCCTGCAGACGGTGTCGCTTCATGTGGGCATTTCGACTCTTGATCTTGTCAAACACCCTAAGGGGTTGTCAGAGAACACAGAGTCAGGGTGAGGAGGGAGAGGCTAGCGTGGGGTGAACACCCAAGGCTTAGGCCAGGTACCTCTCACACTCTCTGCAGGGAAAAACTCCCTGAGTCTCCATGCTCCCCGTTGCCTCGGGGGTCTTCTTGGGACCTGCACTTGGGCTGGAGTTAAGGATGGACTCCCTTTTGTAACTCTTGGTCTTTATCTTTAACTCAGGCATTGGGCTGTGGCTGGGTCTGTCCTGAGGGCTACAGGTGACCTGCAGTGGGAACCAAAACAAACCAATGGCACTGATGTTACAGCGCTGAAAGGCAGAGGTGGTGAGCAGGCAGAGCGGCCTTCAGGCGCACTGCTCCATTTCTGGCTGGGACTGCAGCGGGCATCCGGCCACAGGTGCTCGCTGTCCTCTCCCTCTAGGGCCTCTACCTTTTCTTCTGTCCTCTCCACTTCATCCAGCTCTCTCTTGACCCTCTTTTCTAGCCCTGGGGCTCGGCCACTGTCAAACTTGATCATTTTTTTCCAGATGTAATAATATTCAACACATTGTGCCACTGTCTTTGTCTGAATCTAGTGGAAGAAAACAGAAGCGAACTGTAGGCAGTGCCTCATAGGCCCTGCAAGCTGATCCTAGCCCTGGCCAGCTGGCACCTAGCCAAAGCCCTCCACCATAGCTCTGCTCCCTGCTCAGCAAAGGCAGGGACCACAGCATCCCTCTAGGTGGCAAGGGCATCCAAAGTGCAGCCACAGTAGACACCAGCCCTTAGCACAGCGCATGTGGGCAGCCACCCCAGCCCAGGAACTCTTCCCTACAGAGCAATGCACAGCTCTTGCTGCAGCCTCAGGCCAACGGCCGCATGGCTACAGCAGGGGCTACGCTGAGTGTTCTCCAGCCAGGCATGGTGGCAGGCCTGTAAGCCCTGTGCTGTGCAGGGCTTAAGCATGATGATGCCAAATTCTAGCCCATCTTAGGCAATTTAACAATTTAGTGAAACACTGCCTCAAGAAAAAGTACCTACAGAAGGGCTGTGATGTAGCTCAGGGTGAAGGCCCTGGGTTCAGTCCCCAGTGTGCGGTAAAACTGGGGAGCAAGCCACTAGGAATCAGCCGACAAAGCATGGTGAACTCTGAAAGTGGACTTCCACATGAGTGCCGGCCTAATTTAGCTCACTCTGTAGCCCGACTAGTGTTGAACTTGCAATGATCCTCTTGCTTCAGCCTCCTGAGTGCTGGGGTTACAGGTGTGTACCACCACACCGAGCAACTTTTTGCTTTTTTGAGACAGGGTCTTGCTGTGTAGACCAAGATGGCCTTGAACTCATGGCAATCTTCCTGCCGTAGTTTCCTGAGGGCTGGGATTTTAGGCATGCCACCACACCTGGCTTCACAACTGCTTTTTTTGGCCAGCTCAGCCTGACCCAAGGGCGGGGCTGGCACAGCATGTGGTGCTGGGAATTGAACTGCAGCCCCCTGTGCCAGCCTAAGCACGTGTTTTAGACTACTGAGTCATCTCAGTGGTCTCACTACTGCTATTTGTTTTGAATTGGAAACTGCTAAAATGACCATCAATTAATGAAGGATTAAACAAACTGGAGTGTCCATGCCATGGAATACTACTCAGCAGTAAAAAGAGCTGCGTTGTTAATATGTGCAACAAGGGCAAACCTCAGCTATGTGGAACGCAAGAAGCTAGACAGGGCAGAGCATATGCTCTATGGTTCTAGGAAGTGCATATGGATTTAGTGACAGTGAGTATCATGGGTGGTGGGTCCCAGGGGGCAGAAGGAAGCTGTGGGGGGCCACAGATCTGTTCCTTATCTTGGTTATGGTGATGGTTCCCAGGTGTGTGAAGATGTCAAAACTTACCAAACCTTGTACTTTGATTATGTGCTGTTTCATGTACCTCAAACTGAAAAAAGGAGGGGCTAGGGAGATAGCTCCATAGAATAAGCCCTTGCCTGGCAAGTAAGTGTAAGGTTCTGAGTTTGATGTCTGGTTCTGCAAAAATAAGTAAGTAAGTAAGTAAGTAAATAAATAAATAAATAAGTAAATAAATAAGAAGAGATAGCTAGGCACAATAGCATATGCCTGTAATCTCAGCACTCAGGAGGCTGAGGCAGGAGGGTCACTGTGAGGTTGAGACCAGCCTGGGCTACCAAGGAAGCTCAAGGCCAGCCAGAGCTGTGTAGTAGAACCCTGTCTCAAAAAGAAAAAAAAAAATGGGCTGGCAAGATAGCTCAGCAGTCTAAAGCACCTGCTTAGGCAAGCTTAGGAAATTGCAGGGACCATAGTTCAATCCCTGGCACCACATGCTACGCCAGCCCCATCCCCAGGGCAGGCTGAACCAGCCATGACATTAAAAATAAATAAATACCGGCTGGGTGTGGTGGCGCACGCCTGTAATCCCAGCACTTGGGAGGCTGAGGCAGGAGGATCGGTGAGAGTTCGAGACCAGCCTGGGCTACAAAAGTGAGCTCAAGGCCAGCCTGAACTGCATACTGAGACCCTGACTCAAAAGGACAAAAAAAAAAATTAAAAATAAATAAATAAATAAATAAATAAATAAATAAAAAGATAAAAAATAAAAATAAAAAAGAGATAAAAGCAGCAGAACTTTCTATTCAGTATGCGTGCCTGCTTTTTAAGTACATGCATATGTATGTGTACATCTGGGCAGACAGGAAATGCCTATATGCGCTCATCAGGGAGGTATCAGAACTGCTCAGTCAGAAGCAGAGAGGGGCAGCGTGAGGAGGGCTCGAGCACACGGTGCTTCTCTCTTCTGTGTCTGGCTAGATGAGGTAATATGGGTAGGGCAAGGCACAGGCAAGGGGGCAGGGTGTGAGGCTGAGGGCCCTCCCACTCCTCTGTCGCAGCGGCCCCAGCTGCCTTACCATCTTGTGTATCAGGTAGAAGTCCTTCTTGTGGGCACAGAATGCCTTCTTAAAGAGCCTCTTCTCCATGGGGGTCCAGATGTCTGAACCTGCCAAAAAACACAGCCAAGAGGACACTCCTCCTTGTGAGGCCCTGCTGGTGAAAGCTGCCATCACTAAGCACCAGTCACCTGCTGGTCTTCTGCCATCCCCACAAAAGCCTGAAGGTCATCCCTGCCCTTGGCTGTACACATGTGGCGGCTGAGGCCCCCATGGCTCACTCCAGGGATGGTGAGCTCCCCTGGGACCTGAGCTGCCTGTGGCCCTCCTACTCCTGGCTGAACAGGGCCCCAGGGGAACCACTTAACCAGGAGAGAGGCAGAGCCTGGTGCCTGCTGAGTCACCCTGGAAGGACAAGCCCTTCCAGAAAGGCCACTGAAGGGTGCAGGGGAGTCCAGGAGGCAGAGGTGGAGCCTCATCGCCCCATTGTGCTGGAAGGAGCTGAGCCACCCCTGCTTCCCCGAAGCCTCTGTCCAGTCACCTGTGTAGCGGTAGTCGGCCAGCGGGTGGGCTCTCGATTTCCGGGCTCCTGTGAGTAACAGCATCTCCAGGGCTACCTGGAAGGAGAGGAGGGGAGGCCATTCCAAGGTGTGAGGGCAGGGAGGTTCAGGATCACCTCTGGCCTCTCATTCATTTGAACACCACTCACAGCCAACCCACAGTTCCAATCCTAGGGCCACTCAAGGGGCCAGGGTGCCTGGAGCAGTGGCTAGGTGGGGTAGGGCTGGTCACAGCAGCATAAAGCACCCTTGGCAGGGTAGCTGCTATCTTTCCCATAGAGAGAAAACAGCCTTTTATTTATGGTGGGCTTAGCCGTCCCTGAGGGTGGGGCTGTCACAGCATGTGTTGTGAGGCATTGAACCTCGGTTCCTGTGAAGCAGGCGCTTTAGACTGCTGAGCTATCTCACTGGTCCTAACAATACCACATCTTTTTTTTTTGTGGAACCAGGGATTGAACTCAGGCCCTTGCATTTGTCAGGAAGGGCTTATTCTACTGAGCTATCTCCCCAGCCCCAGAGAGAAGACACCCTTGATGAAAGAAATAGTGTGTACTCATTGATTCTAGCACAAGCTCCTTATTCTATTATTTATTTATTTATTTTCTTGTTTCAGAACCTTTGTTTATTCACTCATTTTTATGGCCAGCTCAGCCCACCCCGAGGGCAGGGCTGGTGCAGCATGTGGTGCTGGGGATCGAACCACAGTCCCTGAAGCTGCCCAAGCGTTCCCAAGGAGGCACTTTAGACCACTGAGCCATTCTGCTGGGCCCTCCTTATTCTGCCTGGGACTGGGGCTTGCAGGAGCACTCTAGCTCAGCACCCCATTTCACTTTTACTATAACTGTCATTGTTAGCTAATAAGTTGCTACTTACTTTTACTTTTTTAAAAAAATATTTATTTATTTACTTATTTATTTATTTACTTATGGTCTTTTTGAGACATGGTTTTGCTATGCAGTTCAAGCTGACCTTTAACTTTTGTGTGTGTGTGTGTGTGCGCATTTGTGTGTGTCTTTTTGAGGCAAGGTCTTGCAATGCAGTTCAGGCTGGCCTTCAGCTTACTTTTGTAGCCTAGGCTGGTCTCAGTCTTGAACTTATCCTCCTGCCTCAGCTTCTGAAGTGCTGGGACTATAGGTGTGTGCTACCATGCCCAGCTTATTAAGTTTCTTTTCTTTTCTTTCTTTTTTTTTTTTTTTTGGTGGTACTAGGGATTGAACTCAGAACTTTGCACTTGCCAGGCAAGCACTTATTCTACTGAGCTATCTTCCTGGCCCTCTAGCTTTTATCCTGATGGAACTGAGGGGGTGGCCTAACCTAACAGCCAACAGACAATGTGATTGTTCCTCTCCTGCAGCTGAGAGCCAGACTTTTCTAATCCTCAGAACTTTGAGGAGGTAGGCCCGGTGTGGTGGTGGACATCTGTAATCCCAGCACTTGGGAGGCTGAGGCAGGAGGATTGGTGAGAGTTTGAGACCAACCTAGACTACAAAGGGGAGCTCAAGGCCCGCCTGAACTGCATAGTGAGACCCTGTCTCAAAGAGACAAAAAAACAAAAAAACAAAAAACAAACAAACAAACAAAAAAACCAACCCAGCTCCAGGAGGGTGTGTGGTGTAGGCAGTGATGTTTAGATAGCTACAGGGTCTTTTACATGATCTTTTCTTCGGGAGATGAGGGTCAGTAAACAAGCTCTGGAGTTAGAGCTGGGTCTGCTGAGGTCCTCTCCCTGAGGCATAGACCCCTCTCAGGACCAGTAACCAGTGGACGAGTCCCCCCAGTGTCAGTTCAAAAAGACCCCGGGCATCTCCGAGCCACCTTCCTTCAGCTGGCCTCAGCTGACACCTCCACACCCGTGGCATGTGTGTGCACCTACAGCCCTGCCACAGGAGAGCAGGGCGCCCGGCCACCTCACCTGAACGCTGCCCTGGGCTTCATGCAGGCAGTGCAGAGCGAGCTCCAGGTTGGTGCCCCCTCCCGGCATCACGCTGGAACACGCCACATTGCACAGCTCTGTCACTGTGGTCCCAGCGAGAGAGTGGCAGGAGCGAGTAGGGAGGAAGACACCAAGGGAGTCAGCAGGGGCCAAGGATGAAACCCGCCTGGGCCTCCCAGGGAGGCTGCTTGCCACCTCCCCTTGGTGCACCTCCCTCAAGGGGAAGAGTCCAGGCCCAGCCCAGCACCAGCTCTGGAAGGCCTGGCCAGCCGCTGTGGGTGAGCTCAGCAGGAGGCTGCAAGATGGAGGAGCTAACCCTCTCCCCTGCACCTCCCCAGGGACAAGGGGAAGCCAAGGGGACAGACTCCCTGGAGCTGAAGGGGAGGGAGAGGCCTTGGGAACTCGACCCTAGAGCCATGGCCACCTCTGTCCTGTGTTTCTGGGTTGGTCATCACATCGCCCCACGGCTTCCAAACCAGAGAGGCCACATGCTCATCAGTTCTGGCCAGCGACCTTTCCTGCAGCTCTGGGATCTCAGCCTGAAAGCGGCTTCCTATGTTGATGTGTCTGAAACATGATACACAAAGATGACTAAGACAGGAAACTGGAGCAGCCTGCTCTGGAGACACCCACTGCCATCTCCAGACAGAGCACTCATCACCCTGACAAGTACCAGGCGTTTTGGAAAGCTCTCCACAGCCTGACTGGGGGTGGGGCTGGCGCAGCATGTGGGTTTCGAACTTCAGTCCCTGCAGTTGCCTAAGCTTGTCTAAGCAAGTGCTTTAGACTTATGAGCCATCTCGCCAGCCCTGTTTCTGTTTTTCTTCATGGCCAGGTTTACCACCTGGGGCACCCCTCTAGGACAGGGAGGTGTACACTGCTACCCTGCCACTTCTGCCCAGCTGCATCCCACAGACACCCCAGGTCTCCCACGGTGCCGTCTTGCTTCGTGTATCTGGAGGACTCTGCTGCTTCCCGGGGAGCCTCTACAGCTGAACCTGCCCTTCCCATGAGAAAGGAGCCCGGGGAAAATTGACACTGGAACCCCAGAAGGTAAAAGCGGTCTCAGAAGGACCCTCAGGTTCTAAATGTGCTCCAACTCACGGTTCAGTGCTGATCTTAGAATCGTCCTTCACCATACAGATGGTAAAAGGGCCATCCACTTGATCTAGAAAATACAGTAAAGAGCCTCAAGAGGACTGACTGGATGTGACCCTGCATGCCCTTGTGGACATAGCTGAAAATAGGCCATTAAGGTCCTGTGGGAAGTAGGACTTCTGAAAAGGTAGAGAAAGAACTTAGCAAACAACAAACTAACATGAAAATAACACATAGGTATTAAAGTAATAAGTGAGCCAGGTGTGGTGGTACATGCTGTATTCTTCGCATTTGGGAGGCTGAAGCAGGAGGACTGATGTGAGTTTTAGGTCAATCTGGGCTACATAGAGAGACCCTATTTTTGTAAAAAGCAAATAAGGGGCTGGGGAGATAGCTCAGCTATCAGTCTAAGTGATGGCCTGGCAAGCACAGGACCTGGGTTTGATTCCTGATATTGCACCAAGCCAGCCACCGAGACCAGGCCTGCTGGTGCATGCCTGTAATCCCAGTGCTGGGGAGGCTGAGATAGGAGGATCACTATGAGTCTAAACCGCATAGCAAGATTCTACTGGGGTTGGGGAGATAGCTCCTTGGCACAATGCCTGCCTGGCAAGTGCAAAGTTGAGAGTTCGAACCCCAGTCCTGCAAAAAAAGAAAAAGAAAAAGAAAAAGACCCTATACCAGGTTGGTGCCTTCCCCTTTTTTAATGTGTTAGAGACTTTATTTATGTTATGGCTGGCTCAGCCTGCCCTGGGGGTGGGACTGGTGCAGCATGTGATGCTGGGGATTGAACCATGGTCCCTATAGCTACCTAAGCTTGTGTAAGCAGGTGCTTTAGACTGCTGAGCTATCTCACCGGCCCCTAAATGAATCTTTAAAAAAAAACAAATAAGGAAATAAAATAATAAAGTTTCTGGCAATTGTCCTAAGGGGATACAGTGCTAGGAGAAACACTGGGCCAGCCAGATGGCTTGATGGACTAAAGCACCTGCTCAGGTAGAGCACAGGGACTGGGGTTTGAGCCCTGGTGTGCCATGCAGGCCCTGCCCCCAGGACATGCTGAGTTTCGATTAAGACTGTTTGTGGTGGTGAATGCCTGTAATCCCAGTGTTTGGCAGGCTGAAAACATGAGGATCATTAGAAGTCCAATCTGTGTAGTGAAACCTGGTGGACCCTGTTCTAAACTAAATACATTTAAAATAGATAGATAGATAGATAGATAGATAGACAGACAGACACATAGGAGAAATATTTATCATAGAATTTGTGTCTCTCTCTGTGTGTGTGTGTGTGTGTGTGTGTGTGTGTGTGTGTGCGTGGTACCAGGGATTGAACTCAGGACCTTGTACTTCACAGGCAAGCTCTTACTCTACTGAGCTGTCTCCCCGGCCCCTCTTATAGAAAATTGCCAGTCATGGTAAGAACAAGAATCCACACACACAAGATGGGAGGTGAATGGATACTGCCTAAGTCAGGGCAAGAAGGCAGGAAAGGAGTGACTGGTAAGAACAGAGTTTTGTTCTGAGTTGATGAAAATATCCGAAAACTTATTGTGGTGATGTAACACAGCTCAGTGTGTATATGCTAAGAATGACTGAATTATGTATGTATTTTAAAGGGATATTTTGTGTACAAAATGGGTAACTCATTAAGGCTGTCCTTTGAAAATAAAACTACTAAATGTTCAATAACTGGTGAATGGATAAAGAAGACATGGTTTTTAATACAATGGAGTACTACTATGCCATAAAGAAGGATACGTTTGAGACATTCCTAGGTAAATGGATGCACTTTGGGTTTTTTTTTTCTTGTTTCAGAACTTTTTGTTTATTTATTTATTTTTATGGCTGGCTCAGCCTGCCCTGAGGGCAGGGCTGGCGCAGCATGTGGTGCCAGGGATCGAACTGTGGTCCCTGCAGCCGCCTAAGCTTTCCTAAGCAGGTGCTTTAGACTACTGAGCCACCCTGCTGGGCCCTTTTTTTTTTTTTTTTCTTGTTTCAGAACTTTTTGTTTATTTATTTATTTTTATGGCTGAAATGGATGCATTTTGAAACCATATTATTAAGTGAAATAACTGAATATGTGTAAATGCCACATTGTTGGACCAGGTGTGGTGGCACACGTCTACAATTCCAGCACTCAGGAGGCTGAGGCAGGAGGATCCTTGCAGTTCAAGACCAGTCTGGGGAGGCCCAGAGGGATGGCTCAGTGGTCTAAAGCGCCTGCTTGGGGAAGCTTGGGTGGCTTCAGGGACCGCGGTTTGATCCTCGGCACCACATGCTGCGCCAGCCCTGCCCTCGGGGTGGGTTGAGTCAGCCATAAAAATGAGTGAATAAACAAAGGTTGTGAAACAAGAAAAAAAATAAATAAAATAAAATAAATTCTAAAACAAGGTTCATTAAAAAAAAGACCAGTCTGGGCTACAAAGTGAGATGAAGGCCAGCCTGAATCGCATAGTAAGACCCTGTCTCAAAAATAAAACAAACAAACATACAAATAACAACAACAGCAAACCACACAAAGAAGGAAAAAACCTGCAAAACTTTTCCGGTGTGGGCCATCAAGATAGCTCAGTAGTCTAAAGTGCCTGCTTATCCCACTCAATCCAGCTATCACCCTCCTGGAAATTTTCCCAGAAGAACTGAAAACATCATATCATAGTGATATCAGTGCACCTATGTTCATAGCAGCACAATTTGTGATAGCCAAATCCTGGAAGCAACCAAAATGCCCATCATCTGGAGAATGGTTGAAAAAGATGTGGTATTTTCATACAATGGAATATTACTCAGGTATAAGGAATGATAAACTAGAAGACTTCATATATAAGAATTTATTTATTTTTATGGCCGGCTCAGCCCGCCCTGAGGGCAGGGCTAGCGCAGCATGTGGTGCCCGGGATCGAACCGCAGTCCCTGAAGCCACCCAAGCTTTCCCAAGCAGGCGCTTTAGACCACTGAGCCATCTCGCCGGGCCCCATAAGTGGATGTATCTTGAATATATACTCATAAGTGAGATAAACCAGACCTACATATGCAAATATCATATAGTCCCCCTAGTGTGAGAAGTCAAAAGAAGAAAAATAAGTAAATAAATAAATAAATTTTGAGGGGTACCAGGAATCAAACTCAGGACCTTGTGTTTTCTGCATCCTCAACCCCTATACAAATTTTTTTAGAAGAGTGACTTAAATACAAAATGCAATTAGAAGAGTTAAAAAATTAAGGTTTATTGAAAGTGTTGATGTTTAATTATTTGACCAATCTTACATACCTATATCTATTAATCTAAACAGATTTGATGATGGAAATATGTAACACAACCATTGTTAAACTATTGTTCTTGTTTTGAAATTCTGTATTGTATGTACTCTTGCTTGTTACCCTTTTTCTATCTCTTTTTTTTTTTTTTTTTTTGTCTTTTTGAGACAGGGTCTCGCTGTGCAGTTGAGGCTGGCCTTGAGCTCACTTCCGTAGCCCAGGCTGGTTTCAAACTCACACCAATGCTCCTGCCTCAGCCTCCCGAGTGCTGGGATTACAGATGTGAGCCACCACGCCCGGCTCTTTTTCTATCTTTGTTTCTGCTATTTTTACTCTTTAAAATAAAATTTTAAATATTAAAAAAATTAAAAAAAAATGAAGGGGCCGGCAGGATGGCTCAGTGGTCTAAAGCGCCTGCTTAGGAAAGCTTAGGCAGGGACCGCAGCTTGATCCCCGGCACCACATACTGCGCCAGCCCTGCCCTCGGGGCGGGCTGAGCTGGCCATAAACATGAGTGAATAAACAAACAAAGGTTCTGAAATTAAAAAAAAATACATAAAATAAAAAAAAATTTAAAAAAGAAGTGCCTTCTTAGGTAAGCTTAGGCAACCACAGAGACCAAGGTTTGATCCATGGCACCACATGCTGTGCCAGCCCCACCCCCAGGGCAAGCTAAGCCGGCCATGACATAAACAAATAAATAAAGTCAAAAAATTTTTTTTCTGGTGTGAGAAATCAAAACTGTAAATAAGGACCAAAGGGTTCCGAATGGGTTGCCCATGAGCCCACCTCTCACAGAGCTTTCCAGGGCAACATCCTGCAGTGGGTACAATATGGGTCAAAACTATGACCAGCCAATAAGATTGCAAGTATAGTCCTTTAGATAATACTGATCCAGTGGTAGCAAGGGTAGATGCACTCATCGTTAACTTGGGTCAATAATCTATATCCTCATACCCCTGTAATCCCAGCTCTTGGGAGGCTGTAAACAGGCAGATCACTATGAGTCTGGTCTCGTAGTGAGACCCTGAACACCCTGCAGACCCTTCCCTAAAATACAATAAATAAATACATAAATAAATAAGGACCAACATATATATTAGGTATGGTGAAGAACAGAAAAAAAAAATTCAAATAGAAAAGGGAACAGTAAGGGAAGAGGGAAAAGGAAAGAAGGCAAAAGTTAAAAAAAGAGAAAAGGAAAAAATGGAAACAAAGCTTTTATAAACCTAATCAAAAAGAGGGGTTCAAGGGGCCTGGCGGGATGGCTCAGTGGTCTAAAGTGCCTGCTTGGGGAAGCTTGGGCGGCTTCAGGGACCACGGTTCGATCCCTGGCACCACATGCTGCGCCAGCCCTGCCCTCAGGGCAGGCTAAGCTGGCCATAAAAATGAGTGAATAAACAAACAAAGGTTCTGAAACAAGAATAAAAATAATAAATTAAAAAAATTTAAAAAATAAAAAAATAAAATAAAAAATTCTTTTTTTTTTTTTTTTTGTCTTTTTGAGACAGGGTCTCACTATGCAGTTGAGGCTGGCCTTGAGCTCACTTTTGTAGCCCAGGCTGGTCTCGAACTTGCACCAATCCTCCTGCCTCAGCCTCCCGAGTGCTGGGATTACAGGTGTGAGCCACCACACCTGGCAAAAATTCTTATTAAAAAAAAAAGAGGGGTTCAAGGGAGGACAATGGGGAGAAAAGAATCAAGGTATGTTATGTACAGGTACAAATCTCTGTGATGAATGTGATCACTATGTATATCTAAAATGTATCAAGGTCTGGGAAAAATTTAAAAAATGAAAGCACTAAAGACAGTTCTTCAGGGTGAAAGCAAGTGATGTAAGGTAGTAATATGAACACACACAAAGAGTGCTAGTCAATGGGGCCTGGCGGGATGGCTCAGTGGTCTAAAGCGCCTGCTTGGGGAAGCTTGGGCGGCTTCAGGGACCGCAGTTTGATCCCCAGCACCACATGCTGCGCTACCCCTGCCCTCGGGGTGGGTTGTGTCAGCCATAAAAATGAGTGAATAAACAAAGGTTGTGAAACAAGAAAAAAATAAATAAATAAATAAATAAAATAAATAAAAAAAAGTGCTAGTCAAAGTAATTATGTAACTAATTTGAAAAAGCAGTATAACTACCTGTTTTTCTTCTTAAAGACCATCTGTATAAAACAATATGTGTTATAAGTTTATAACATCTAGAAATATATGACAAAATAACAGTACAAGGAAGAAAAGCTATACTGAAATAAATAAAAAAAAAATAACACTAAGGATATAGCTCAGCAGCATAAGTGCCTGCCTGGCAAGCACCAGGATCCTAGCTTGATCCTAGTACAAAAAAAAAAAAAAAAAAAAAAAAAAAAAAAAAAAAAAAAAAAAAAAAAAAAAAAAAAAAAAAAAAAAAAAAAAAAAAAAAAAAAAACAGACTGAGAGAACTAACACTGCTGGGCATGGTGGCACAAGCCTGCAGTCCCAGCGCTTGGGAGGCTGAGAGAGGAGGACTGTAGTGGGCTTGAGACCAGCCTAGGCTACAAAGTGAGTGAAAGGCCAGCCTGAACTACATAGTGGCATCTTGCTATCTGGCCTTGAGCTCACTTTTTGTAGCGCAGGCTGGTCTCAAACTCACACTGGTCCTCTTGCCTCAGCCTCCCAAGTGCTGGGATTATAGGAGTACGCCACCACAGCTTGACTAAGAACAACTAGGTCTTGAAAACAATTTTTTTTTCCGGTACCAGGGATTGAACTCAGGACTTTGCACTTGCCAGGCAAGCGCTTATTCCACTGAGTTATCTCTCTGGCCCTTGAAAACAGTCTTGATCCACAGTCCACCAAAAGAAAAGAAAGAAAAAGAAAACAATCTTGAAAAAGAAGCGTAAGTGGAGCATGTTCAAAACCAAAAATTAACCAAACAACAACAACTAAAACCCCCTTGTGTGCTGACGTTCAGCAAAGGTGCCAAGACAGTTCAGTGTGGATGATCTTTTTAACAAATGATGCTGAACAGTTGGACACCCACATGAGAAATAATGAACCTGAAACTCTATCTCATACCTTACATACGAGTTAACTGATCTAAGTCAGAATTATAAAACCCTTAGAAGAGAACAGGAGTAACTCTCCTTATATGACCCTGAGTCAGGCAACATTTCACACTGAATGCCAAAGCACAGATGATGAAAAACCTGAGCTTCATGGATTTGTGTAAAAAGCTATATAGGCAAGAAGAGGCTGGCGGGATGGCTCAGTGGTCTAAAGCACCTGCTTAGGAAAGCTTAGGCGGTGGCAGGGACTAAGGTTCGATCCCCAGCACCACATGCTGTGCCAGCACTGCCCCCAGGGCAGGCTGAGCCAGCCAAAATAAAAATAAATAAATATAAGTACTGCGTGCTAACTGATTGCACAACTAGAGCTTCAGATGGGGCCCGGCAGGATGGCTCAGCGGTCTAAAGCGCTTGCTTAAGAAAGCTTAGGTGGCTGCAGGGACCGAGGTTTGATCCCCGGCACCACATGCTGCGCCAGCCCTGCCCTCAGGGCAGGCTGAGCCAGCCATAAAAATAGTAAAATAAATAAACAAACAAACAAAAGTTCTGAAACAAGAAAAAAATTAAAAAATAAAAATATTTTTAAAATAAATAAATAAAGAGAGAGGCCAACAAGAGCCCAGAATGGTGCTCAGTGTTATCAGTCAGTAGGCCACACAGGCCAAAGCCACACTCAGATGCCACTCTATTTTTATTTATTTATTTATTTAGTTAGTTAGTTAGTTAGTTAGTTATTGTCTTTTTGAGACAGGGTCTCGTTATGCAGTTGAGGCTGGCCTTGAGCTCACTTTTGTAGCCCAGGCTGGTCTCGAACTTGCACCAATCCTCCTGCCTCAGCCTCCCGAGTGCTGGGGTTACAGGTGTACGCCACCACACCCGGCTACTCAGATGCCACTTTACATGACAAGGATGGTACAATAAAAATATAGACTCAAAGCTGGGCATGGTGGTACATGCCTGTAATCCCAGCATTTGGGATTACAATGTGAGCTCAAGGCCAGCCTGAACTGCATAGTGAGACCTTGTCTCTAAAAGATTAAAAAAAAAAAAAAAAAACCCAAAAAACCGAGTTAACAAGCGTTTTCAAGGATGAGGGACATTAGAACTCTCTTTCTCGCTGCTCATAGGAATCCAAAATGCTACAAAAATTTTATAAAAGTTTGGCAGTTCCTTAATGATTAAACAGTCACCACAGGACCTAGCATTTCGTTCTAAGTATCTCCCCAGAAGTGGGAACATCCATCCACACACAAAAGTTATGTACAATTATTCACAGCAGCACTATTCACAATGCCTAAAGGAATGGAAATTCAAACGTCCATCAGCTGACAAATAAATAAGATGCAGTCTACCCACCTGATGGAATACTATCCTGCCACAAAAAGGAACAAAGCACCTATGCAGACTATGACACAGATGGACCTGAAGGCACCATACTAGGAAAAATCAGCTAGGCACAGAAGGTCACACGCTGTGTAATTCCATCTGTAGGAGACACCCAGGACAGGGAAGTCCACAGAGACAGGGCACAGAGGTGCATTTTCCAGGGCATGAGATGTTGGGTGTGAGTGCGGAGGGAATGGCTGGGTGGGCACATGCTTCTCCCAGGGAGGCTGTAGGTGCTCACGTCAGACTGCATGTGGGTGTATGGCCTGTGACTGTGCTCGAAGCACTACACACTCGAGAGGAAGGATTTGCATGGGTGGTGGACTGTGTCTCAATATAGCAGTTCAAGATGTGAGATGGTGCAGAGGGTGGCCATGCTAAGTGTGCCTGTGTTCTTTCTGACTGTAAAACTAAGTACCCAGAGGTGCTCCTCACAGCACAGTCTTGGGTACTCTCAGTAGCACTGAGACCCTCAGGCTGGGTGTCTTCACAGCCTGTGGGCCACTGGACAAGTTGCCACTTGCTGCGGGGAGCACCCGACCTCACTCACCTAGCATGGAGCTGATGAGCTGGTGGGGCCCGGCCTGGGACTTGGAGCAGAGCATGTTGAAGTAGAGCCCAGAGCCCTCCCGGATGGCGCTGAGCATGGGAGGCGGTGTGTAGGGGGAGCACTGGAACAAGCCCTTCAGGAGGTGGTCCACCAGGGGCAAGGGAGAGCACAGGCAGCTCTCATGGCCCCTGCCAGGGCCGGGGTCTCCAAGTGCAGAGGGTAGAGGAGGGATGAACAGGTCCCTAGGCTGAGGGCACTTCTTCCGTTTCCTGTGTTGGCTGCTGTCCTTGTCATCTCTCTCCTGCTCATCCTTCTCTTGTCCCTGGAGAAGAAAAGGATTCAGAATCACAGGGGTCACCTATAGTCCTCTGAAGCAATGTTGTCCTCAGGGTAGTACAATAGAGCAAAGGAAGACTGGCCATAGAGACAGGGAAACAGCACCTCTGTGGCCAGCAGGGCCACACTTGAGCCCTGGTGCAGGAGACTGAGCAGGCCCATAGATGCCATCTTGAGCCTGGAGCCTGTAGCATGCAGACCTACCCACAGTGGCTCAGAGGACCAAGTGTAGCCTGGAGCCCAGGCACATGGTGTTGACAAATGAATGAAAATGAGCCCACACAGGTCATGGTGGTGCCAGTGGGACTTTCAGTCTCCTGCTCAAACCCTCCTCCCACTCCCAAGTCCAGTAAGAGCTTCTTCAAGTGGGATCCCCCAGGACTGAAGAACCAGCCCCTGAGACCAGCTGCTCCTGCTTAGTGTTCTCCTTGACCTCCAGGATCTGCCTTGCTGCTGCTCCTCCTCCTCTTCCCCTTCTCCCTCCAGATCTGTCTCCTCCACTGGTCTGGGAGTCCCAGGCTGTCATGATTATAGTTGGGTCCCCTGAACTGCCCAATAGCAGCACTGACACAGGGATCCATGAATGGTGCACAACTGCATGAAGTTGAAAACAATCACTTAGAGTTGGGATTTCCTGTGACATGTGGCTTTCCCTACAGCTCTAGCCACAGGTGGGAAAAGCATGGAAAGACGCATGTGCCCTGGGGCGCAGGGGGCTAGAGCTATGGGCATGGATGTGGGGAGCCCCAGAAGGACCATGGCTGTGTGCTCCCAGGGTTTCTTGGCTTCTGGGGCGCTCTACCTGTCTCTGTCTAGCCTCAGAGCCTCTCTTGGTGGCTTGCAAGACTCCGCGGCCAACATCTGAACATGGAAAGACTGCTTTTTCAAAAGCTGTTTAAAACTCTTGGGGCAGACAGAAGCCAGGGGTCAGAAGAGCTTCTCTGAGGACAGCAAGGAAGTGGCCGACTTTCCAGCAGAGGATTGGGACAAATACCAGGGTGGGGACTTCTGCTGCTGTGGCCTGCCCCAGAGACTAGACCAGCTCTGCCCCCGGGGCCATACCCACACTTCCTCCAGGACATCATCTTTAGCCTGAGGTACTTGTCATCAGTGCCTCCCTTCTCCCCCAAAGACTGCCAAGCCCTGCCACCAAGAAGCCACTGCTGGTGCCCCTTCACCTGCTGCTCCTTATTCCGAGGTGAAGGCCACTGATCGTTGTGGAAACACATGTGGCTGCTCAGGCCCTTTTCAGTGTAAAACATCTGGCTGCAATTCTTGCAGATAAAAGTGCTCCTGGCCTCTGTCCAGTCTGTGGGGCTCCCATTTTGTGGGTTACTATAGGAGAAGAAGCAGGGAGGAAGAATGGGAGGATGAGGCCCCTTCTCTGGTCACTGACTGCTTTCTGCTCCTCCACTGACCACCCTGATGAATCCTAAAAAACATGGAGGCCATACCCACACTCCTCAGGGGCAGAAGCATCATCCTCAGGACAAGATGTTCAGCTCACTCGCCCCAGAAGCACATGAACCCACAGGGGACTCCTGTGGGCACTGCCAAGCGAGGCTCGAGCCTTCTCCGCTTACCATGCACCTGTCATGCTCTCCTCCTTCACGGGATGGGGCAGCCTGTAGATGTTTCCACCCTGCTGAGGAAAGTGCATATGAGCAACATAGCAGGAAGGAGGAGATACGGGGCGCCCCACTGCACGGCGCTTGGAAGACAGCTTGGGAGTTCATCTTTGTGATCAATGTTTCCTAGGGATGAACCAAAGTTAAACAAAAGACCAAACACACAACCTGGACTTCTCTCAGTTTTATCCTATAAGCAATGTCACAAGTAAAAGGGGAAGACATCCCCCAGCAGGAAAGAATATTTGCAAGTCATCTGTGGGATAAGGGGCTGCATCCAGAACACAGACAAGACTCTAACCGCTCAGCAACAGCACAGTCCTAACTCAGTTTCAGGGCAAAGCACCTAGATGAACACTGCTATTTAGAAGATATACAAACAGCCACAAAAGGCACAGATAAGGATGCAATATTATTAACTCTCAGGGAAATGGATACAACTTTATATCCACCATGTAATCTCAGTAATGCTAAAACAAACAAACAAACAAACAAAAGGACAGAAACAAGTATTGGTTGAGGATAGAGAGAAACCAGACACCTTGTATGCTGAGCGGTAGCAGGGTGTACAGCAGTGTAGCTGCTTTGGAACAGTCCGGCACTTCCTGGAATGTTTGCCATGGGGCAGCCACTCTGAGGTGTCTACCTGAAATGGGGACATGTATCTGCACAAAAAGGCGTGCTCGAATGTCCATGGCAGCCTCTTCACAAAGCTAGAAGGTAGAAGCGAGCTGCTGCTGAGCAGCCACATACAATCCTGTCTCTGCATGGCACAGACTCTGGCTCAGCCGTGAAAGGACTGAGACACTGACACTTTCTCAGTGAAACAGCCAGTCACAGGAGACATGCAGAGCGGAATTCTGCTTCCACAAAATGTCCAGAGCAGACCAGTCCACAGAGGAAGGAGTAGACTTGTGGCTGCCAGGGGATGCCGAAGCTGGAAAGAGGAGGGGTGACAAGGGGTGCAGTGCTTCAGCGCTTCTCTCTGGGGCAGTTTGCCCTAGTAAAGACTGGTAATGATTATAAGACCTTGGGACCACTCTAAAAGCTACCCAGTGGCTCTCTTTAAAATGGTGAATTTGGGGGGCCCGGCGGGATGGCTCAGTGGTCTAAAGCACTTGCTTGGGAAAGCTTGGGTGGCTTCAGGGACCGTGGTTCAATCCCCGGCACCGCATGCTGCGCCAGCCCTGCCCTCGGGGCGGGCTGAGCCGGCCATAAAAATGAGTGAATAAACAAATAAAGGTTCTAAAACAAGAAAAAAATAAATAAATATTTAAAAAAATGGTGAATTTGGGCCCGGTGGGATGGCTCAGTGGTCTAAAGTGCCTCCTTGGGAAAGCTTGGGCGGCTTCAGGGACCTTGGTTCGATCACTGGCACCACATGCTACGCCAGCCCTAAAAATGAGTTAATAAACAAATAAAGGTTCTGAAACAAGAAAAAAAAAATAAAATAAAAAAATTATTAAAAAAAATAATAAAATGGTGAATTTATGCTGGGTATGGTGGCACACACCTGTAGTCCCAGCACTAGGAGGAACACAGTGATTTGAGGTCAGCCTGGGTTACAAAGTGAGCTCAAGGTCAGCCTGAATTTGTGAGATCCTGTCAAAAAAAAGAAAAAAAGAAAAGAAAAAAATGATGAATTATATGATGCGTAGATGATAAATCTGTAAAGGTGAGGGGAAGCCAGCTGTGCCATGATGGGAAGGAGGCTGCTGTTACTAAGAGAAGGGGCGGAGGAGGCCAAGCGCCCCAGGGCAGGACCTCCTGGACACCAGGCACAGAGGAACAAGGCTAACGTCCGTCAGTGTGCAACGTGTGGTGGGCCTGCTCAGAGCGGTAAGAAAGACGTGGTCATTCCACGCAGAAATATACAGGGGTGGAGTGTCTACCCTTACATGCTCTGAAGAATTAAGGCGGCAATTCCAAAAGGGAATGAGAAGCAAAACAAAAGCTTAGTGAAATACCAAAGTGACGCACAGTGCTTTGGACAACTTGGTACTGCGCTCATTTCTATTTTGTTTTGAAGAAGGGGCCACAGTCTCTCTGGATCTAATTTCCTCACTTTGCTAACAGATGCTGAAAGAAACACCCAAGGCAGCTCTGGCAGTGTTATACTCCGGCAGGTACCTGGATCCTGTTGAATATGGTCAGCTTGGACTTGGCATCCCGGGCAGGATCTGTGGGAGGCCCCGTCGACGAGAAGGAAGCCATGGCCACCTGGCTGGGAGAAGCTGCGCAGCATACTTCCACCTTCATCTTCTCCTTCCGGAAGCCGGAGAACCGCTGGGATCTTGGATGGCCCGAGAAGAGCCTGTAACCTCCGCCGCGGGCGCACGCAGGGCCCTTCTCGCCTCTTGAGGCTGCTGAGGCTGCACCATTCTCGGACAGCTGGGCGCCGGGCAGCTCATCACCTGCTTGGGGCTGCCTTGGGCCCCTGGAGGGAAAGATGTTCCCGAGGTCCAAGGTCCCTTTGGAAGATCGTAGTTGCTTGGCTAGAGAAGAGATGTCTGGGCTCTGGGAGGGGTCCGGAGATGGAGAGGTGAGGGAGAGTGGTGCAGAGGCCACTTTTGGCGTTCCCTTTGTGCCTCGTCGCGTGCCACAGGGGGAGGCCTCTCTGGGTACTGTGGTTGTGAGTTTTCTCCTGCGGGCTGGGGATCCCTCTGGCTCCGTGTTTCTGGGGCCCACCAACAGAGAGTCCACAGCAGATGCCAGGGGTCGTGGCTGCTGTGGCCAGGGCCCCTGCAGGGACTTCAGCGCAGTCTGCTTGCCCTCAGGCCCAGAGGGCTGTGAGGAGGTGGCCGTGACCTGGGCATGGGAAAAGATCCGCTGGGACTTGGTTATCATCTGGAGCACCTGCATCTGCTCGTGGCTCACCAGAGACTCCTGTGACTTCAGGAACAGCTGGCAGAGGAGGGGCGTGGCATCTGTTGGAAAGGACTCACTCTTCTTGGAAGCCCAGCTGTCCTCATCCCCACTGTCAGGCCTGGTGTCACCCGAGGCCTCACTGGGTGCCTTTAGGAATGTGGGCAGGAAGGGTAGTGCGTCCTGATTGCTGACTGCGCTGGGCAAGGGCTCCCCTGGAGCTGAGGTGCTGCTGGGCCTGGGGCCAGACTCCGAGCCCTCCCCAGGGGGCTTGGGGACTGTGAATACATTGTTGCCTTTGCTTTTGGGGCAGCCAGACAGGTTGCGGAGCCACTGGAAGCTGTGGCTAGATGGCTGTGAACTGGCAGGGCCCTTCTGACCCCGGAAAGGAGGCAGGGAGGCAGGCAGGGAGGCACCCTCAGGCCAGTCCTCCAGGGAGGATGGGAGCTGGAGAGGCGAGGGCTCTGACTCTGGAGGGTCAGGGCCATCATTCTCAGCTGTCCCTGAATGGGTGGCTGTGCACACATCAGCAGTTGGCTCCTTCTTGGGGGCACAAGGCTCTTCAGGAGCCTCAGTGCCTAGGGATCTTGGGACACAGGAGGAGAACCCTGGTGAGGTAGCTCGGGGGCAAGCCGTGTTCCTCCCTTCGCTCTCTGCAGGTCCCACTGTGGCTGGGCCAGGAGAAGGGATCTTCTGGTGGACAAGGCTGCTCACAATACAGCGCAGGAGGTCTCGGTTAGGCAAGACAGAGCCAGGAGACCTGGCTTCCGGGGGCCCCAGAGACCGCAGGCCACTGGGTAGAGGTTGACCAGGTGTGTCGGAGGCATGGGGGGAGTCTCCGCAGGCATCCTCTTCTGGGGGGGCCTCCTTCAGGATGCATAGGCCGTGCTGCACCTCATAGTGCCGCCGCAGTGAGCGGTAGTCGCAGTAGCTCTTGCTGCAGCCCTGCTCGATGCACACAAAGGGCTTAGTCTTCTGGTGTGTAAGCATGTGCCCAGTCCTGGGGTCAGACATGAAACAGGACGTCAGCGAGCGTGTACTTGGGATCCAGCCTCCCACTGTACAGCCCCAGAAGCTATGGGGGCCTCAGTGTACCTGCAGCACAACTCAACAACTGCACTCAGCAAAGGAGACAGGGAGAGACGGCGCTCTGAAGGGGCCCGACTGGCTCTGCTGGGAAGCAGCGTTCTCCAGAACACATCCAGGAGATGCCAGCTTGGGGCTCACCTTCTGGAGTAAGGGCAGCCACCACCGCAAAAGCAGTTTACAGATGCCCAAATCAGTGTGGACCCCCAGAGGCAGATGCCGGGTCTGCCCACAGCTTCTGCAAGTGCAGCTGCAAATGAGTGTGGACCTCACTCACATCATCCAAACCTGCACTAGCACACCGTGAAAAACTGAGGGCCATCGTCCTGGGGCCCCACCATTCCTGCTCTGGACGATCCCTGTGCTTGTGGCCCCCAGGGTGAGACCACTGACAAGCCTTTCCCAAAAGATAGCCCCAGACCTCCTTTAAGGGGAGGGACAGAGGGACCGAAGACCTAAGCTCTCTGTTTCCAGCTTGTGATGGGAGCGAAGGGAACCTTTCCTTTCCCAGGGGTGGTGCTGGGAAGGAGTGGGCCCCTCAAAGCACAAGCGCTGGTAAACCTCTGCAGGCCAGGCTTTCCTTCTCTCACCCTCACGAGCAGCTCTTCAGTTCCAAGACATTAAGAACAAAGGAATTTGCTCCTAACTCTTAAACTACAGTTTCTTTTTATTTTATTTTATTTTATTTTATTTTATTTTTTTGTTTTTGTAGGACCAGGGCTCAAACTCACGACCTTGCACTTGCCAGACAGGCGCTTGTGCCACAGAGCTATCTCCCTGGCCCCTACAGTTTCTTTTTAAGAAGGTCTTTTGAAGCCAGGTGATGTGGTGCACGCCTGTAATCCCAGCACTTGGGAGGCTGAGGCAGGAGGATTGGTGCAAGTTTGAGACCAGACTGGGCTACAAAAGTGAGCTCAAGGCCAGCCTGAACTGCATAGTGAGACCCTGTCTCAAAAAATAATAAATAAATACATACATACATACATAAATACATAAATATGTCTTTTGATTTTTTTTTCTTTCTTTCTTTTTTTTAACGAACTGTGGTCCCTGTGGTTGCATAAGTAGGTGCTTTAGACCACTGAGCTATCTCTCTGGCCTGCCTAGAGCTTTTTTTTTTTATGTATTTGATACAGGATCTCGCTATCCATCTCAGTTTTTTTTTTTTTTTTTTTTTTTTTTTTTTTTTTTTTTTTTTTTTTTTTTTTTTTTTTTTTTTTTTTTTGTCTGTGGTACTGGGGATTGAGCTCAGGACCTTGTACTTGCCAGGCAAGTGCTTATTCTACTGAGTTATCTCCCTGGCCCCCAGTGCTTTTTTAAAATCAATAATTTAAAAGAACATGAAGGAAGAAAAGAAGGAGGAGGAAGAAGAGGAGGAGGAGGAGGAGGAGGAGGAGGAGGAGGAGGAGGAGGGAGTAACATAGACATACTTCTACTGCCATGTTTTGGAAACAAGCATCTCAGAGTCACCTGTGCCCTGAGTCACGCTCGCCCATCCACAGACCCACTTGTCCTCAGACATCTCCCCGGGCCTTAGTGCCTTTCTCTGTCTCATTAGCCAACTCCCAAAAGACAACATTAGCTGCCTAGGGAAATATTATTTCTAAACTGAAGATCACAGCAGAAATTTATTTCCTTGTTGGTGCAGACCAAATTGGACCAGGACCCTGGGTAGGTGAGGAACACAGAATCCATGCCCACCCGAGCCTGCTCATCTCCTTCTGGGGAACAAGAAGGCTGAAAACCCAACTGAGCACAGAATAGGGTGAGCCTGTCGCCCACATACAGGTGATCCTGCCGCTTGAAGGCCTTGCTGCAGATCTTGCAGATGTGCTTCCGCTCCTGGCTATGCGTCAGGTAGTGCTTGCTGAGCGAGCTGGCACTGCTGAACACCTTCCCACAGAGGCTGCAGTCCAGGAGAGCGTTCTGGGGAGAACTGTGCTGCCGCTTCCCTCTCCTGGCACTGCCTGAGGTGGCTCTGCCGGCTTCCTCAGTCTCTCTGGCAAGCTTGAATGTACCTGGCCCCTGGTCTAAACAGGGAGGAAGAAAGCACAGGTCATCCACAGCTGGAGATGGCACAGAGTCCCCCACCAGGGCCCTCCAGGTCTCCCAGAGTCTCCTCTAATTTCAGCAGCTCTGCAAGAGAGGAGAGGAGAGTGGGGCTCCCATGAGACTATACCTGGTTTTGCACCTTGTGATAAGGGACAGGCTTGTGGCAGGATGAAACACTTGTAGGACAGCATGACCCTTTAGGCCAGGGCTGCGGCACTGCACCATCACCTGGTATGCGTGTGCATAGGGCCAACCTGGGACACTGAAACCCCTGCACTCAATGACCAGCTTTACTTTTGAGTTATTTTTGTACTGGGGATCAAACTTAGGACCTTAGCCGGGCGTGGTGGCACACGCCTGTAATCCTAGCACTCGGGAGGCTGAGGCAGGAGGATTGGTGTGAGTTCGAGACCAGCCTGGGCTACAAAAGGGAGCTCAAGGCCAGCCTGAACTGCATAGCGAGACCCTGTCTCAAAAAGACAAAAAAAAAAAAAAAAACTTAGGACCTTGTGTTCGCCAGGCAGGCACTTGTGCCACTGCACTATCTCCCTGGTCCCTACTTTTGGGTTCTTAACTATAAATGCAACTTACTGAAAGATCTGACCACATTAGCTGAGTATATTTCACCTTTCCTGGCAAACATCAGACCAGCCAACAACAGGACACAGGGGTGCCTGCATTATGGTTCAAGTGGTCTGTGAAACACACTTCTAGGTAAAACTGAAGGAAACACTTGGTGACATGAAGGATGAGGGAGGCACCTACCACCAAACAGAACAACCTGGGCCCGGCGGGATGGCTCAGTGGTCTAAAGTGCCTGCTTTGGAAAGCTTGGGTAGCCTCAGGGACCACGGTTCGATCCCTGGCACCACATGCTGTGCCAGCCCTGCCTTTGGGGTGGGCTGAGCCGGCCATAAAAATGAGTGAATAAACAAACAAACAAAGGTTCTGAAACAAGAAAAAAATAAAATAAAATAAAAAACAGAACAACCCTAGTTAAAAGAAAGAAAGAAAGAAGAAAGTTGGGTATGGTGGTATATCCTAGAATCCCAGCACTCAGGCAGGAGGATCACTGCAGTTTAGAGGCCAGCCTGGGCTATAGGAGGAGCGCAAGGCTAGCTTGAAATGCCAAGTAAGACCCTGCCTCAAAACAAACATATCTGAGTAGAAAACAAGAGTGCACCTGTTGCAGGATGGGTCAGTTTTATTTTCTTCTTTGTGCATGTCTGAATTTGTCATGTCAAGATTATAGTACTGCTAGCCTCCAACATTGCCAGTTTCACCGGCAACCCAATGCAAATAAGGAACGTTGGACTATGTATACAACTATTTCCTCTCAGTTCAAAGAGAATTTTTTTCTTTTTTTCTTTCCTTACCAATATCGATCAGAAAATTTATCATGTCTACACCCTGTGCTCTGTATAACTACTATGAGGACAACAATATGCAATGTGTCAATTATTGTGAAAATACTACTAATGTGTTTTGAAACTATCATATTGTTATTTCTTATTAAAAGTAATAAAAATAAGCCAGGCATGGTGGCACACGCCTGTAATCCCAGCACTTGGGAGGCTAAGACAGGAGAATTGGTGTGAGTTTGAGACCAGCCTGGGCTACAAAAGTGAGTTCAAGGCCAGACTGAACTGCATAGTGAGGCCCTGTCTCAAAAAGACAAAAAAAAAAGTAATAAAAACAAATAAAAAAAAAAAAGATTATACTGCTGCTAACTAGTGGGGTGTGGTGAACAAGGCAAGAGGGTCAATAGAGCCCAGGCATTCTGGGATCTCTTAAAAAAGCAAAGCACCTAATATCTGTCTAGTACTTCATGCCCAATAAAGAGCTTCTGTGATTGGTTCTGCTTTTGCTCTTCTGTACAAATGAACACAGTGAAGGAATGTCAAGCAGCTTGAGAGCAAAATGCAGAGGATTCCAGTGCATTCTGGGAAGGTGAAGAGCCCTGAGATTATGACATGGGCAGGAAAGCCACCAGGCTCTGTACAACACCAGCAAAAGGCTGGAATATGAGCTGGGGAGATAGCTCAGCACTATAAGCACTTGCCTGGCAAGCAGGAGGACCTGGGTTTGATCCCTGGTACCACGTGCTGAGCTGGCCACTGAGACCGGGTGTGGTGGCACATGCCTATAATCTCAGCACCAAGGAGGCTGGAATGAGGATCACTGAATCTGAGCTGAAGACCTTGTACTACCTAAATAAACAAAGGTTTTTTTTTAAAAAGTTGGAATATCCCCAAGCAGCTATGGCTCTCAACATCATTCCTACATTAATTCTGTTTCTTGGAGCCAGCAAGATAGCTCAGCGGTCTAAAGGGCCTGCTCAGGCAAGCTTAGGCAACTGCAGGGACCAAAGTTCAATCCCCGGCATCACATGCTGCGCTAGCCCCACCCCCAGCCATAACATAAATAATAAATAAATAAAGTTCAAAAAAATTTCTTTTGCTAGGGAGTTGGGAGTGACTCTGAAGGGGCAGGGGTGGCTTTTCCCTACATTACTTGTAGGAGAGTTTTCTGAACTGACTGCAGGGTCTGTCAGACATCCCAGCTCTTCCACCTAAGAGGAAGCCTCACCTTGTACAGAAGTCTGCGACTCCAGATCTGTGTATTCTTCCAGGAGCTTCCCAGCATCGCTGTCCCTCCCTGAGTACAGGGACAAGGTGTCTAAGTTGTCCTCCAGGACCTCATTGGACACATCAGGCCCCGAGAGTGCGGGGTCCAGGTCCAAGCCACCCAGGCTGGCATAGAGCAGGTCACGCGTGCTGGGACCCAGATCCTGATTGAGGGTATCATTGCAGTTGAGACCTTGGCTCTCTGAGAACAAATGAGGGTGGGTTTCTGATGGAAGGGCACCCTTGTCCCCAAGGCCGAACGGATCCATGGCTCTCTGCTACCTGATCCTGGCCACTCTCTGACAGGCAAGGCTGAGGAAGAAGTCAGCTAGATAGAGCTGCTGGTGGTGATTAGTTCCTGAAAATGAACAAGGGGGAATCAAAGTTGTGAGGTGGTGATTTGGTGTGGTGGGGAGTGCATGGACTTGGAATTCAAATAGTCCCAAGTAGGTCTGCCCTCAGTCACCTAGCAGCCATGTGACTTTGGGAAAGTCACTTCAGCTCCAGAGCTTACTTCCTCATCTGCAAATGGAAAAGAGTAAGAAATAAATGAAAGGATTCCTAGCACATGGTCCACTAAGTGGACTTCTTTCTCCAGCTAAAAATAAAGAATATGATTGCCAATTCAATTTTTTTTTTAATGGCTGGCTCAGTCTGTCCTGGGGGTGGGGCTGGAGCAGCATGTGGTACCGGGGATCAAACCGCGGTCCGTGCATTGCCTAAGCTTTCCTAAGCAGGCGCTTTAGATGGCTGAGCCATCTCACTGGCCCTATGATTGCTAATTCTAATGCCAACTTCACTGAATTAAGAGAAGGCCTATATGGTGGCACACCTGTAATCCAGCACTTGAAAGGCTGAGGCAGAAGGATCAGTGTGAGTTTGAGATCAGCCTGGGTTACAAAAGTGAGCTCAAGGCCAGTCTGAACTGCATAATGTGACCCTGTCTCAAAAAGACAAAGAAAGAAAGAAAGAAAGAAAGAAAAAATAAAGGTCTAGCAGATAAGTAAAGCACTTCCTGGATGTCCAAGGCTGGTTATAAAGGTATAGCCTCACATACTATATAGCAGGGGTCCCTAAACCCTGCATATGGCCTGGTATTCATCTGCAGACTAGCAACTCCCCAATACACACAGGGCTGCCTGGGGCCCACCTCTTGTCAGATCAGTGGTGGCACTAGCTTCTCCTCAGAGCACAAACCTTACTGTGAACAGCACATGTGAGGGATCTAGGCTGCTCTGAGAATCTAATGCCTGATGATCTAAACCAGAGCTGAAGTGTTGATGCTACTAGCACTGAGGAGCAGCTGCAGGACAGAAGAACATTAGTGGGGATGGTAATAAATCAGGTGCCTGCAGTGAGTGGCCAGTCATAGTTCAACTGCATCTGGAAGCAGGCTTTATAGTGACACCTAAGCTGATGTACTTCAACTGTACAGCCGAAGCTGGTGCCAGCCTTTAGGTGAGACTCTGACACACCCTTCAATTTGCACCTAGACCACCCATTGCTTTATTTACTACTTCCGTGTGCACCTCTTTGCTGCACTGCCCACTGTCACAGTCACAGCCTTGGGAAACCAGAGCTGACTGTGGCCAAATGAGTAAAAAAAATCACTGGAGAGTTTTTTAAATGGGGGCACAACCCAAAGATGAGCCCAAAGATCCTATGAATGCCAACAACATAAGAAAAGCTTTTTTTTTTTTTTTTTTTTTGAGACAGGGTCTCTTACTACAAAGTTCAGGCTGGCCTTGGACTCATTTTGTAGCCTAGAATGGTCTTGACTTACATAATCCTCCTGCCTCAGTTTCCCGAATGCTGGGGTTATAGGCATGTGCCACCATGCCTGGCTTAAAAGCTGCATTTAAAAGAAAGTAACAAGAGTCCTACTTAAATTATAAGTTCACTGCAGTGGGTGACCCACATCTTCCAAGACTGCTTTGTATAACATGTAGTGACATCAGTTTATCCAACAAAACTGAAACCTTCAGAATTGCTTACTACATGGAGACCATGTGCCATGTATTGAAAGGTAAGCCTCTGGGGTTTTTTAGAAAGAAAAAAAAAAAAAAAAAAAAAGACCTTAACACAAAGCACAAAGCCAACCTTCTTGGTACAGGGTCTCTCTGTATCTGTGAGCTGGCCTGGACCATCCTGCCTTGATCTCCTGAGTACTGGGATTACAGGTGTGTGTTGCCACACCTAGCCAGATGCAATTATTGAAGGCCAACTCTTCAACAAATAGGTGTGCACTGAGAGCATCCTTCTTGGTGACCAACTGCACTGCTAAAGTTAAGAAGCCCCTTACTACTGGCGAAGAGAGCCTATGGCCAGACCAAGCTCCGTGTGCCCGATCTTGGCTGACCTTAGATTCTAAGGCTTAGCAGCTAAGTAGTGTTGGGCCTACTTAGTCCTTGAATGGGAGGCTACTGTCAAACAGTTGATCCCGTCTAGTGACATGTGTTGTGAACTTTTAGGAGTGGCTGTGGTTTCAAGTGTGACATGTGCTCCTCTCTTGGGTAGCATCATAACTGCACAAACTAATGCATCAGCAGAGGGAAGTGAGGCACACTTGCCAGAGAGGATGAATGAATTACTTTGCTATGTAGTACAGCTAGGTGCATCTACTGGTGTTGACAGCAAGACATCTCCATTTGTTTCTGTGTGATATATTTTTCAAGACAATATGCGTAAGGATATGTTATATGCATTTTGTTCCAACCAACAACACAGAAGCACAATTATTCAAGTCTTTGAATCATCTCTGGAAAACAGAAGTGGTCATTTTGTGTCAGTAAGAGAGGATATCTTCCTGGTTTCTTTAAGCAGGTCAAAGAGGTCACTTATCAATGTGAGTCACTGTATCATCCATAGAGAAATGCTGGCTCTCCAAAAAAAGTCACCTAGCCGGGTGTGGTGGTGCAGGCCTGTAATCCTAGCACTTGGGAGGCTGAGGCAGGAGGATCGGTGCAAGTTCGAGATCAGCCTGGGCTACAAAAGTGAGCTCAAGGGCGGCCTGAACTGTACAGTGGGACCCTGTATTGAAAAGACAAAAAAAAAAAAAAAAAAAAAAAAAAAAAAAAAAAAGGCACCTAACCCTAACATTTTGCAGAATGTGATTAAATTATCAGCCACATTAAAGTCCAAGCCCTTTACTCCTGTCTGTTGGTGCAGCCTGTGAGGAGATGAGCACAGAGCACACATGCCTTCTCTGAGCCACAGAACTGAGGTGGCTTTTTTAAAAAAATGTATTTGGTACAGGGTTTCACTATGCAGCTTGGACTCCTAGTGGCCCTCCTGTGTTCAGCCTCACCAGAACTGGGATGATAGCCATGTGCTACCACCCCCCGTTTTGGTGGCCGGCTCAACGTACCCCAGGGAAAGGGCCAGTGAGGCATGGGGTGTCTGGGATCAAACCCTGGCCCCTGCACTTGCCTCAGCAGGCACTTAGACCACTGAGCTATCTTGCTGGCCCTAGTGAGGTGGCTTTAAAAAAATATATATTTATTTATTTATGCTATGGCCAACTCAGCCTGCCCTGGGGGTGGGGCTGGCACAGTATGTGGTGCCAGGGATTGAACCTCGATCCCTGTGGTTGCCTAGAGGCGCTTTAGACCACTGAGTTATCTCACTGGCCCAATAAGGTGGCTTTTTGAAAGGAGATCACTGCCAACGTTTCTGAATTTGCAAGAGCTCCAGATATTTCTTAGAAAAATAGGCCGGGTGTGGTGGCTCACGCCTGTAATCCCAGCACTTGGGAGGCTGAGGCAGGAGGATTGGTGCGAGTTCGAGACCAGCCTGGGCTACAAAAGTGAGTGCAGGACCAGCCTCAACTGCATAGCGAGACCCTGTCTCAAAAAGACAAAAAAAAAAGAAATAGACATTTTAACCTTGGGGCTGGGGAGATAGCTCCGAGGCACAAGTGCCTGCTGGGCAAGTGCAAGATCGTGAGTTCGAACCCTGGTCCCACAAAAAAAAAAAAAAAAAAGAAAAATAGGAACCACCAGCAGTACAGTTCGGTGACACAGAATAGGTCACAAAACTTGCTTACTTGTGTGATATATTCAGATATATTCAGCTTGCTAAATGAACTCTTCAGAGGAAAATAACAACTTCAAGTCAGCAGTTAAAGTGGATGCATTCAGGGGCCCACAAGATAGTTCAGTGGTCTAAAGCATCTGCTTAGGAAACCTGAAGCACCCATAGGGACCGCAGTTTGATCCCTGGCACCACATGCTATGCCAACCCCACCCCTAGGGCAAGCTAAGCTGGCCATAATACAAATAAAAATAAAGTGGATGCAATCAAAACCAAACTAGGATTATGGAGAAATAAGGGGACATTAGTATTTTTGAAATGTTTCAAACATCAGCAGGGATTTTATATTGCTTTTTTTTTTTTTTTTTGCAGGACTGGGGTTTGAACTCACAAGCTCGCACTTGCCAGGCAGGCACTTGTGCCACGGAGATATCTCCCCAGCCCCTGTCAGCAGGGATTCTTTCTCCAATCTAGTATGTAGTCACCTATCTCTGCTTCCAAAAGAGTTTGCACATTATTTTCTAACCACAAAAAAAAAAAAACCCTGAGCTGGGAGGGAATGGATCTGTTACTTAACTGTGAATAACCCAGGTCAGCCAGCTTTGTCTGTGTTAGAAGAGAATCACCTACTCTGCGCCAGCCAAATTGCTCAGCGGACTAAGGCGCCTGTTTAGGCAGAATGCGGGACTGGGGTTCCATCCCGGGTGTGCTGTGCAGGCCCTGCCCACGGGGCATACTGAGCTGGTGACTGAGATTGGTCATGGTGATGTGCTCCTGTAATCCCAACACTTAAAGGGCTAAAAACAGGAGAACCACTACAAGTCCAGTCTGTGTAGTTGAGACCTTGTAGACCCTATCCTAAAAACATTTTAAAAAAGAAGAGAATCAACTGCTTGAGATCATACATCACAGCAGCCTTAACAGTATTTTGAGACAGTTTTAAATCTATGTATATTCTAGACTAAAGTTAAAGTAAATAACTTGATATTGCCATAAAAGCACTGAAAAGCCTGCTTCCATTTCCAGCCATCCTGTCTTTTTTCTTTTTCTTTACTTTTTTGTATTTTTTTTAAATTTTATTTTTTATTTCTTTTTCTTGTTTCAGAACCTGTATTTGTTTATTCACTCATTTTTATGGCTGGCTCAGCCCACGCCCTGAGGGCAGGGCTGGCGCAGCATGTGGTGCCAGGGATCGAACCGTGGTCCCTGAAGCCGCCCAAGCTTTCCCAAGCAGGTGCTTTAGACCACCTAGCCATCCCATCAGGCCCCACTTTTTTGTCTTTTTAAAACAGAGTCTCTATGCAGCTCAGGCTGGCCTTGCACTCACTATGTAGCCCAGGCTAGTCTCAAACTCGAAAGGATCTTCCTGCCTCAGCCTCCAATCCCACAGTTCTTAACACCATTATCCCTTTTACTTGCTGTGCTCCTTGTAGGGGAACATAAAATAAATCAATTTACAAGGTCTTGTAAAACACAAAGCAGATCAGTCTGTCTAGATGCACCAATAAGGAGTAAAAACACTTGGCCGGCAAGGTGGGACACTTGTGGCCCCAGCACAAGGGAGAAGGCTGGGCATGATGGTTCCTTGTGCCCAGGAGTTTGAAGCTAGCCTGGGCAACACACTGAGACTGCAGCTCAAAAAACAAAAAGCAGGCAAACAGAAAAACTAAAAAAAAAAAAAAAAAAGATTGAATTAGTCATTTTAAAACTTTCCATCCAGGGGCTGGAGAGATAGCTCTGTGGCACAAGTGCCTGCCTGGCAGGTACAAGATTGTGAGTTCGAACTCTGATCCTGTTAAATAAATAAATAAATAAATAAATAAACAAACAAACAAAATAAAACTCCAACCCACTCCACTAGAGGATCAGAGGCACTAAGCGAGCCTTGTGAGTAACAAATGACTGGGAGCTTGGGGCCCTCACTCCCACCCCTTACTCTGGAAGTAGAGCATCAGCCGTGGCCTCTGGTGCTGGAACACAGAGGGTTTTGTTCTCAACAGCTGTGGCTGTTTGACCTGCCTGTGGCTCCCCAGAGCCTAACACAAAGGTCTTACACTCATTTCACTTAACTTGGAACTTTCTCAGGGTGGAGTTGGGCCTCTGCTGAAAATTACACGTAAATAAGCCGGGCACTGCAGCCTGGGGCCAAGGACATTAACTAGGGTGAAGCATCAGTCCTATGCCACAGGCTGTCAGATGCTGTGGAGAGTTAGCACTTTGAAAAGCTTCCAC
>PVJA010001021.1:108350-118499 GCA_004027025.1 Myocastor coypus
AGCATGTGGTGCCGGGGATCGAACCGCGGTCCCTGAAGCCGCCCAAGCTTTCCCAAGCAGGTGCTTTAGACCACTGAGCCATCCCACCAGGCCCCCTTCCCTTCTTTCCTTCTTTCCTTCCTTCCTTCCTACCTTCCTAGGTGCCAAAGATTAAACTCAGGGTCTTGTGCTTGCCAGGCAGGTGATTATGCTGCTGGGCTATTAACCCTGGCCCTTTGTTTTGTCTTTCTGAGACAAGGTCTTTTTTTTTTTTTTTAAATTTTTATTATTATTTTTTCTTGTTTCAGAACTTTATTTATTTTTATGACTGGCTCAGCCCACCCTGAGGGCTGGGCTGGCGCAGCATGTGGTGCTGGGGATGGAACCGTGCGTGGTCCTTGCAGCCGCCAAGTTTTCCTAAGCAGGCGCTCTAGACCCCTGAGCCATCCTGCCGGGCCCCTGAGACAAGGTCTTGATACGTAATTTAGGCTGGCTTTGACCTCACTTTGTAGTCCACCTGCTTCAGCCTCCCCAAATCCTAAGGATTACAGGTTTGTGCCACCTGGCGGAGCCAAAAAATAGTTTTTAAAACCCACTGAACAGGGGCCCAGCAGGATGGCTCAGTGGTCTAAAGCCCCTGCTTGGGGAAGCTTGGGCAGCTTCAGGGACCGCAGTTCAATCCCCGGCACCACATGCTGCGCCAGCCCTGCCCTTGGGGCAGGCTGAGCCGGCCATAAAAATGAGTGAATAAACAAACGGCTCTGAAACAAGAAAATAAAAAAAATAAAAAAATAAAAAAACCCCACTGAACAAGCCGGGCATGGTGGTGCACGCCTGTAATCCCAGCACTTGAGAGGCTGAGGCAGAAGGGTGGATGTGAGTTCGAGACCAGCCCGGGCTACAAAAGCCAGTTCAAGGCCAGCCTGAACTGCATAGTGAGACCCTGTCTCAAAAAGACAAAACACACAAACAACAACAACAACAAAAACACCCACTGAACAAACAATTACATCAAGCAGGAACCACCAATCCTGGTGAAGGGAAAGCCTAAATTCCAGAGTTACCACATGTCAATGTTAAAAACATCCAGTTTCCACCAAGATTCATCCATACTGTAGTATGTATTAGTACCTCATTCCTGTTTATTATTAAATAATGTCCTAGGACTGGCAAGATAGCTAGCTCAGCAGTCTAAAGTATTTGCTTAGGCAAGCTTAGGCAAGCTTAGGCAACCACCGGGATGGAAGTTAGATCCCCAGCACCACATGCTGTGCCAGCCCCACTCACAGGGCAGGCTGAGCCGGCCATAATGTAAATCAATCAATCAATCAATCAATCAAGTAAGTTTAAGGATACAGAATACTTCATGAACAAAAAAAATTAAATAATGTTCTATGGTCTAACTAGATTATCTGATAATTGTTTATCTATTCCCCTGTTTATGGGTACTTTGGGGGCTTCCATTTGGGATTATTATGAATAATTACATTCACACCTGGACATGTGATAAATGCCTGATAACTGGAATAGTGGAGTTTGGGTTTAGATTTCTAGGCTATCAATTTCTACTTCCTCTAAAGGTTTTTTTTTTTTTTTAATTTTATTTATTTATTTATTTATTTTTTCTTGTTTCAGAACCTTTGTTTGTTTATTCACTCATTTTTATGGCTGGCTCAGCCTGCCCCGAGGGCAGGGCTGGCGCAGCAAGTGGTGCCGGGGATTGAACTGTGGTCCCTGAAGCCACCCAAGCTTTCCCAAGCAGGCGCTTTAGACCCCTGAGCCATCCCACCGGGCCCCCCTCTGAAGTTTTTATGTTGACCTGCAATAGAAAAGCTGCAGTTACAGTCTTTGATCCATCTTATATCTACCTGTGTGTCTGTGTGCATGTGATCGATCTGCCAAGAGGACACAAGTTAAACTCTGAATGAAAGCCCATAATACCGTATCGATATTATTTTTTTTACATTTTAAATTTTTTTGGAAGGACCAGGGATTGAACTCAGCCCCTTGTGCTTACCAGGGAAGAGCTTATTCTACTGAGCTATTTCCCCGGCCCCCATAATACCATATCACTTTAGGATCCGTACTCCTTTTTTTTTTTTTCCAGAACCGGGAATTGAACTCAACTTAAATATTTTAAATATTTAAATATATATGTGTTTATATATATAAATATAATATAATTAATATATATTATATTATAATATAATATAAAAATAAAAATAAAAAATAAAATAAATAACAAAATCGAAATAGCCAGCTATGGTAGCACAAGCTAGCGATCCCAGCACATGGGAGGCTGAGGTAGGAGGATTGCCATAAATTAGAGGGCAGCCTGAGCTATGTAATCTACTTCAAAGACAGCCTGAACTAGATAGAGAGACCATGTCTCAAAACAAATGAAGAAACATTTTAAAATTTAAAAAAAGAAGTAGGGTAATGTTAGAAAAGTAAAACAAGTTCATTATGGTTGTCGCACACTCCCAGCTACTAGGGAGGCTGAGGCAGGAGGGATCACAAGGTGATCCTGGGCCAACCCTGTCTCAAAATATAGAAGGTTTTTTCCCTTTCTTTCTCTCTTTCTCTCTTTCTTTCTTTCTTTCTTTCTGTCTTTTTGAGACAGGGTCTTGCTATGCAGTTCAGGCTGGCCTTCAGCTCACTTCTGCAGTCCAGGCTGGTCTCGAACTCGCACCAATCCTCCTGCCTCAGCTTCCCAAGTGCTGGGATTACAGGCATGCGCCACCATGCCTGGCTCTAGAAGGATTTTTTTTCTTTTTGCTGGCTCAGGCTGCCTTAAGGGCAGGTCACATGCTCCATGTGGAGGTGGGGATCAAACTGGTCCCCAGCACCCTAGTGACTTTGCTGAATCATGCGTTTTAATCAACTGAACTACCTGGCAAGCCCCCCCCCCCTTTGTTTTCTTGAGACAGGGTCTCACTATGCGGTTCAGACTGGCCTTGAGCTCACTTTTGTAGCCCAGCCTGGTCTTAAACTTGCACCGATTCTCCTGTCTCAGCCTCCCAAGTGCACTGAAAAGGATCTTTTCTTTTTTCTTTTTTCCCTTCTTTTTTGGCTGGCTCAGGCTGCTTTAAGGATGGCTTTCATGTTCCATGTGGAGGTGAGGAGCGAACCGTGGTCCCCAGCACCTGAGTTTCTTTGCTGAATCATGTGCTTTAATCAGTTGAGCTACCTGGCAAGCCCCCAAACAGGACTCAAAATATAGGAAAGGCTGTGGCATGCTGCTCTACCAGCACTTGCCTAGCATTCTTGAGGACCTTGGGTTCACTCCCCATTCACATATCATATTTTAATAATTCCAGTGGTATACAGGGTAGCACTTACAGCCAAATTATTTACAAGTTACAGCAACACTGACTCAGAACAAAAATGAGCAGCGTTGACTTTTCTTGTTGTCTTCCTTATACTCACTAAGACCTCACTGTGTCAGGCTGGCCTCAAACTTGGAGCAATTGTACTGCCTCAGCTTCCTGGGTGGTAGGGTTATAGCCATGTGCTACTACCCCTTGGTACAGCGGGATTTTTGAATCTCCAGCTCTGTAGTTAAGGATTCAACCAAAGGCACACTGAAAATATACAGAAAGAAAAACATGGGACGAAACCTGTAATCCTAGGGCTTTGCAGGGCTGGGGCAGGGGGATCATAAGCTTAAGCCCAGACTGGGAAACTTAAGACCCTATTTGGTTTTTTTTGTTGTTGTTGTTGTTGTTTTTTTTTTTTTTTTGTGGGACCAGGGTTTGAACTCACGACCTTGCACTTGCCCAGCAGGCACTTGTGCCTCGGAGCTATCTCCCCAGCCCCAATAAGACCCTATTTGAACACTAAAAATGTTTGAAGATATAATTCAGTGCAAAGGCCTCCAGCACAACAAATGGAAGAGAGAGAAGGAAAAAGAGAAAAAGGGCGAGAGAGAGAGAGAGAGAGAGACAGACAGACAGACAGACAGACAGACGACTTTATTGAGCATGTACAGGCTTCTCTTGTTACTTCCTAAACAAAACAGAATAACCACTATGTGTGCAGTATTTACATTTTATTAAGTATCTCTAGAGACCCTGGAATCTACCTGCCACAGAGCTCAAAGGGTTCTATGAGCTTTTTATATATATTATGGCTGGCTCAGCCTGCCCTGGGGGTGGGGCTGGCACAGCATGTGGTGCCAGGGATCCACCTGCAGTCCCTGTGGTTGTCTAAACTTGTAAGCAGGCGCTTTAGATCACTGAGCCATCTCGCCAGCCCTCTAGGAGCTTTTGAAGCTATCAAAAAGCAGAAAAAGTGTGTATCTTTATAAAATTAATGTCTCCATCAATTCCAAAGCTGCTTCTGGGGTCTTACTAAGACATGTCAGTACTCCACAGGGTACTGCATTTTCCACAGGGGAAATAACTTGCTTTCTTCACCCCATAGCAAAGAAAGCTCATCAAAAAATCACACCGATTAAGCACTTTCTCTGAGTCAGGCCTCATGTCCAGGACTGAGTAGGCACTGACTCACTCTTTGCACTGACCCAGAGGTTTGCGCCTCCTCGTTTATAGATGAGAGACTAAACAATCTGTCCAAAGTCACATACCTAGCAGTTGGCAGAGATAGATCTTAAATCCAAAGCTTTTGATTTGTACAGCTATTTTAGAGCTTCACTCTTTCCCTACCCAGAGCTGATTCTGAATATGGACTCCCTGAACTGTAGAGCAGGTGGGGACACCAATGACTGTGGATTCCCCAAATGCCGAGTCACTTACTTCCCGACTTGCCACAGAACAGGTTGGTCTGGTTATAACCTCAGGATAAGCAAGTCAAAGTCCAATGCTAGCTGGGCGTGGTGGCTCACGCCTGTAATCCCAGCACTTGGGAGGCTGAGGCAGGAGGATTTAGATGTGAGTTCGAGAGCAGCCTGGGCTACAAAAGTGAGCTCAAGGCCAGCCTCAACTGCATAGCAAGACCCTGTCTCAAAAAGACAAAAAAAAAAAAAAAAGTCCAATGCTATGCTCTGATATTTACAATCATTTCCAGAGAGTCAAAACTCCTCCTCCAGGTGGTACTGAACCTATTCTGGCAACTTAATTCAGCTCAAACTGCATTTTAGCACCTCCTGTGGAGGGAGCTCCCTGGAGGGCAGGGTCTGCCATCCCTTGCAACTTTGTAATATTCCCAAGGGCCCAAGTACTCAAAAATTTGATGGCTTTCTGCATTCATCTTGAGAATCATCTAAAAAAAGAAACCCTCATCTGTGCCAGGAAGACTGTTGTCATTGCCACAGGCTAAAGACAGAGGACAGAGGTGAACTTAACTGTAAGTGGGGCCTGCGGGCTCAATGAGGCCAATGGGCAGTGTGGTACAAATGGAGATCTGGCACCGGGAATCAAACACAGACCTTGCGCTTACCAGGTAGGTGCTATGCCACTGAGCTACATCCCCAGCCATAAATGGGGATTTGAAGCACGCTGTACAGACGAGAAAGGGGGCAGGAGAGTGCAGGCATCACAGAGCCATAGCTAAAGCCAAAGGGCCTAGCTCTGCAGCCAGAGAAGCAACGTTTCAAGGAGTAATGACATTTGGGGAGTAGCCTCCCTCTAGTGAAAGCAATGCTTGTGATTTGAATTGCACTGGTCAGACTGGCTTTGTTTGCATTCCATTTGACTTCAAATTTTTTATGGCTTTACAACTACACGAGGGATGTAAGCTTTAGGATCTAAATGAGGATGATAAATGTTTCATTATCCTCAATGCCTAGATTTTTTAAAAATGACACTTGGGAGGCTGAGGTAGGATTCCCCGGAGTTTGAGGCCCACCTGGGCTGCATAGAGAGTTTAAGGCCAGCCTGAACTGCATAATGAGACTCTGTCTGAAAACAAACACCAAAAATAAGTTTAAAACATGAGACTGAGGCAGAAGGACCATAAGTTTGAGCCTGTCCTGGGCAACTTAATGACTCAGACTCTGTCTCAAAAAATTAGAAAGTGCTGAGATGTACTGTAACTTAATGCAAAGGCTCTGAACTCAATCCCCAGTACCCAGTACCACTACATAAATAAATAAATAAATAAATAAATAAGGCTAAAAGCAATTTTTAAATTAATGCTGGGACTCCAAAACAATTCTTTTCTTATTCTGTTTTCATTGTTGAGGATTGAAGTCAGGGCTTAGCTCAGGGCAGCAGGTACTCTATTACTGCGCTATATCTCCCATCCCTTGTTAAAGTTTTTGTTTTGGGGGGCCAAGGAGACAGCTCTGTGGCACAAGTGCCTGCCTGGCAAGTGCAAGGTCTGAGTTTGAAACCCGGTCCCACAAAAAGGAAGAAAGAAAGAAAGAAAGAAAGAAAGGAGGGAGGGAGGGAGGGAGGGAAGAAAGAAAGAAAGAAAGAAAGAAAGAAAGAAAGAAAGAAAGAAAGAAAGAAAGAAAGAGAAAAACAAAAAAAAGAAAGTAAAAAAAGTTTTTGTTTTGGGACAAGGTCCCAGGAAACTGTTCAGGCTGGCATCAAATTGTTCAGTCTCCTGCCTAAGCCTCTTGAAATAATTTTCCTAAAAGAAAAAAAAAAAAAAGGACCATCATCGGTCAAAGTGTGGCAAGTGCACACCTGTAATCCTAATACTCAGGAGGCTGAGGCAAGAGGATCATAAATTCACAGCTAGACCCTACCTCAAAAATCCAAACCAAACCAAAGCCCATCATTCCATGACTAGTGGGGGTAGAGGAATGTCTGGATTCTTTTCCTTTTCTTTCTTTTTCTTTTTTTTTGCCCAGGCTGGTCTCAAACTCGCACCGATTCTTCTACCTCAGCCTCCCAAGTGCTGGAATTACAGGCATGTGCCACCATACCCAGTTGGCACTCTTGTCATTGATGAATGACAGGGTTCCACGGTGCTGCCTCTTTTCTTCTTTGAAAAGCTCCAACCTGTTGCCAGCCTTTTTTTTTTTTCCAGGACCAGGGTTCGAACTCACAACCTTGCACTTGCCAGGCAGGCACCTGTGCCATGGAGCTATCTCCCCAGCCCCTTACCAGCCTTTTTTATTTCCTCCCCAACGTTGCATTTTTCTTCCCCTCTCTAAATCCAGGTTACCAGGAGACTGATGTGAGCTGAGATGGAAAGGCTTACCGTGCAATTCCCTCCTTGTGCTCCTGCACCGGCTATGACTGTGAACTGACTCATTTTGTTTGGCCTGCAAGTGTTTCCGCAAATTGGATTAGTCAGTCTGTTAGAAAACGGGAGCGACTTCACCTACACCCTGTATGTGTGGATTTCTGGCTTCTTCTGAAACTTATTAGGTGTGATTTTCCCTGACAGTTTACAGGAGCACAGAGCTGAGGGAAGTCCGTGGATGGGGAGACGTCACTTATCTTCCCGCCTGGCCCTCTTCCCCATCACATCGCCACCACCATCCTAACAGCAGCAAAACACTGCTAAGGCTTCCATGATAGGCCAAATACTATGGTCACTTATGTCATTTTATTTTGTCCCCACAACATTGTTTCAATGCATACACTGTATTATTAACCCCATGTTATGGATGAAGTAAATAAAGTCCAGAGAAATTGTTCAAAATCGGAGTTAGGATTAAACCCTGAGTAGTTAGATTTCAATGTCCTCATATGGATACATATGTATCTGGGACTCCTGTCCCGCACTTAGCACATGCTCTTTGGGGACTGAAACCAAATGCCCTTGTATTTAGTTACATTCCCAACCATTTTCATGCTTCACTTGGGGACAAGTTTTCATTAAATTACTCAGGCTGGGCTCAAGTCTGTGATTCTCCTGCCTCAGCCTCCTCGAGGATTGGGATTACAGGCCTATACCACCATCACTTTGTAGTCCAGACTGGTCTTGAATTCACTGCAATACTCTTGCTTCAGCCTCCCGGGTGCTGGGATTATAAATTTGCACTACCACACCTAGTCAACACAAGCATATTTAAGTGAAACAAACAAGGAAAATTCCTCTCTCTACTCATGTAGCCAAATATACAATTTTAAAGAGACAATAGAATCATTTTCTCTGATCACAAACTCAGATTTCACTGGGACCCAGAAACACAGAGGAATCAGACACAAAGGAAAATCTTTACTAGAGTAAAGAGGACAGTCAGGGAGATAGCTCAGTGGAATTAGTGCTTGCCTGGCAAGAGTGAGGTCCTGAGTTCAATCCCTGGTACTGCCAAGAAAAAAAATAATAAAGAGGAAAGGAAACATCAAAGTTTTTACTCTCCAAAAGCTTATTCTAGTTGGGCACTGGTGGTACACGCCTGTAATCCCAGCACTTGGGAGGCTGAGGCAGGAGGATCAGCACAAGTTCGAGCCCAGCCTGGGCTACAAAAGTGAGCTTGAGGCCAGCCTCAACTGCATAGGGAGACCCTGTCTCAAAAAGATTTAAAAACATAGCTTATTCTAGCAGAAAATCCAAACAAGCATTAAAAAATCTGGAATAGCAATGCTGGTAGTAAGGTGGATGCAGAGGACCCTATGAGCCCTCAAAAGCCTTCCTTAGAGTCAGTGAAGTTGAAATCATTTCCAAATTATCGAGATGTTACCTGCCTTCATCATTCTCAGGGAACCTTCCCAAAGGCTACATTTTGACTTTATTTTCTTTCTTTTTGAGGCAGGATTTTACTATGCAGTTCAGGATAGCCTTGAACTCACTTTGTAGCCCAGTTGGGCCTTGAACTTGCAGTGATTCTCTTGCCCTGGCCTCCTGAGTACTGGGATTACAGGCATGTGACACCATGCCTGGTGATGTGACATCTTTCCAGTCCCCGAAAAGAGGTATGTGAAGTATGTGCTGAGTGGAGGACAGGAGTCTCAAGCTACTAACCTATATATATTCAAAAACAGAGAAGCATCCAGATGAGAGTAAAAATGAAAATTTCCTATCAGTCCTGGGGATTAAACCCAGGGCCTTCCACCACTGAGCTACCTCCCAGGCCTTTTCTGAGACAAGGTCTTGCTAAGCTGTCCAGGCAGACAAACTTGCAATCTTTCTGCCTTGGGTTCCCTCAACGCTGGGATTGTAGGCATGCACCAACATACCTAGTTTTTTTTGTTTTGTTTTGTTTTTGTATCTTAGGGAAGGGTCCACAGGGTGTTCAGAGTCTCATTACTATATCAGACTCAGTGATCTGCCTGTTTACAGCCTTCCAAGAACTGAGATTAGCCGGGCGTGGTGGCTCACGCCTGTAATCCCAGCACTTGGGAGGCTGAGGCAGGAAGATTGCTGCGAGTTCGAGACCAGCCTGGGCTACAAAAGTGAGCTCAAAGCCAGCCTGAACTGCATAGTGAGACCCTGTCTCAAAAAGCCAAAAAAAAAAAAAAAATAATAATAAAAATAAAAAATAAAAATAAGAACTGGGATTACAAGCATGTGCCACCATGCCCAGTCTCAATTGCGCAGGCCCAGCCTCCGCCCCTGCTTGCAGATGCTTTTTTAATCTGCTGAGCTATTTGGCTGGCCTTGATATCTAGTTTTTTTAGTGAAAAATTTTTTTCAAAAAAAATTTTTTTTAATTGCCAGGCATGGGGTCAAGGATGTAGCTCAGTGGTACAGTGCATGCATGGTAAGTGTGAGGCTCTGAGTCCAATTCCTAGTACCAAAAAAATATAGAGTTATACACTGGCAGGTATTGTCTGATGTGGCGGTGCACACCTGTAATCCCAGCACTTGGGAGGATGAGGCAATAGGATTGCCATGAGCTCAAGGCTGGTGTTGTATACATTGTGACTATGCAACAAGACCCTCATCTTAAAAAACAAAACAAAAAAAGAACTAAATAAATGCCAATTATTGAGGGCCAGGAGATGGCTCTATAGCACAAGTGCCTGCCTGGCAAGTGCAAGGTTGTGAGTTCGAATCCCGGTCCTGCTGACAAAACAGAACAAACAAACAAACAAAAAACAAAAAATGCCAATTATGTTCATGTGTCATATGTTTTATTATTATTATTTTTTGAGGTGCTAGGCAAAATTGGCAAGGGCCTACTATCATTATTTTTAAATCAATTAATGTGGCCAATGAGATGGCTCAGCAGTCTAAAGTGCTTGCTTAGGCAAGCTTAGGTAACCGCAGGGACTTCGGTTCAATCCCAGGCACCACATGCTGCACCAGCCACCCCCCAGGGCAGGCTGAGTCTGCCATATATATATATATATATATATATATATA
>PVJA010001021.1:125979-139328 GCA_004027025.1 Myocastor coypus
TTTTTTTTTTTTTTTTTTTTTTTTTTTTGGCTTTTTGAGACAGGGTCTCACTGTGCAGTTCAGGCTGGCTTTGAGCTCACTTTTGTAGCCCAGGCTGGTCTCGAACTCGCAGCGATCCTCCTGCCTCAGCCTCCCAAGTGCTGGGATTACAGGCGTGAGCCACCATGCCCGGCAAAAGATGCTCTTTTGAACTTTATTTTTTATATTTTTTACAGAACCAGGGATCAAACTCAGGACCTTGCACTCACCAAGCAGGCACTTGTGCCCCTGAGCTATCTCCCAGCCCCTCCTTTTAAAAATTTGTACTTACCATTGCTGCTCAGCGTAATGGATTGATTTTTTCAAACTGCCTGCCAATATAACTACAAAATCTCCTGCTGGTGTCCAAATGAACCCAAGTTGCTGGCCCTAATGTTGATCATATCTTTTCTCCTTTCTTGAGGTGTTATTTTGACAATAAGCTTAACATATTGTGTTGTAGATTATATTTATTTATTTCTGTGGGACTGGGCTTCTGAACTCACGACCTTGCACTTGCCAGGCAGGCACTTGTGCCATGGAGCTATCTCACCGGCTCCTGATTTTTATTTTATTTTTTTGTCTTTTTGAGACAGGGTCTCAGTATGCAGTTCAGGCTGGTCTTGAGCTCACTTTTGTAGCCCAGGCTGGTCTCAAACTCACACCGATCCTCCTGCCTCAGCCTCCCAAGTGCTGGGATTACAGGCGTGCGCCACCACGCCCGGCCTTCCTGATTTTTTTAAAAAAAACTTTATGTTATGGCTGGCTCAGCCTGCCCTGGGGGGTAGGGCTGGCACAGCATGTGGTGCTGTGGATTGTACCGTGGTCCCTGCAGGGGCCTAAGCAGGCACTGTAGACTGCTGAGCTATCTTGCTGGCCCTGTGTTGTAGATTACTGTTGAGCTATTACACGTTTAGGTGCCACTTAAATTTATTTTATTATAGCATTAGTAGCTGATCAAAAAGAACCAAATATTTTTTTTAAAATCTTAAGAGAGAAAAACAACAGGAGGAATTCTTCATGTATTTAGCATATATTTAAAAATTCCCAGATGTGGTAGCACATGCCTATAATCCCAGCGCTAGGGAATGTGCAGCAGATCACTAGAAGTTCAAGGCCAGCCTGAGAGACCTTATCTCAAATAAGTAAAGAAACAGCTGTGAAGACACCCAGCCCATCTTCCTTTCTGGACCCAATGAAAGCACAGTAATGGTAGCCCTTAGAGGGAGGAATAAGCAACTTTGCTTACCTGGGTGATAGGCGCCTGCAGCAGCTGCTCACTTGTGCCTGGTCACTGTACAAATCACTGACACATGCCCTTGTGGTGGTGCTGGGTGGTTGCGTGTGTGTGTGTGTGTGTGTGTGTGGTGCCAGGCCCTCACGAATGCCATGTTGTGTATCCAGGCTGCCTGGAACTCAACTACCCTCTTGCCTCAGCTTCCTGGCTTGGAGGAGGGATGGCAGGTGTGCACCACCATACGCAGCTGTAGATAGCATTTTACCCCATTTCCATGTGAGTAAACTGAGGCACAGGAAGACTCCCTGCTGATCTTTGTAAATGGGCCATGAGTTGGTGGCCACAGGGCAAAGTGCTGCGGTTTCCATCCAGCCGTCGCGCTAAGCCACCTGCATTCAAGGGTAGAGCTTTTGGAAGGCGATGGGACCAGGGTCCTAGAGCTGACTTGCTCTTAGGAGGAGGGGTCTGATTGGAAGAGGCTCTATGGGGGCGTGGCTGAAAAGGTTCAGCTCCTTCCTAGGCTCCTCCCACCACATCTGCTTCCTGTTGCCCTTAGGTGAGCAGGGCCCCGCACCACACCCTCGGGCTGGGCATCTGTGCCGTGCAACCCTGCTACGGACTGAAACTGGAGCTTCTGCTTCCTTAGGTTGTGTGTATCAGCAAGGAGGACGTGATCAGGGCACAAGGCATTCTTCTGGTGACCTTGGCTTCCTTGAGTAGAGGCACAGTGGCTTCTCATCCAGCCAACATGACTCCTCTGTGGCAAAGCTGCAGAAGTTCCCATCTGCCCAGAGAAAGCTTACACCCATATGGGACAGTGGAGCAGGATGCTGGAACTAGAAAGAACCAGAGGCATCGTGTGTCCAAACTTGGACTTTTGTCATCAGTTACTAAACAAGATAGCTGAACTAGGTGATTACACAGCCTTTGCTATCTCATTCCTGTTATAAGGCAGTTGGATGTGAAGTGAGGTGTATGGAGCTGTGCGTGCGTGTGTGCGTGTGCGTGTGCATGTGCGTGTGTGTATAGATTGTATACAAACTTGAACATTCTTGAAGTTTGACATCCACCAGGGGCCTGTACCAGTGCTCGCAGAGGTGGAAACAAGACACACTTAGCTACTACGCTAGTCACTGGCAAGGCCCTGTGTGCTAGCTTAGTTCTAAAAAGGCCTCAAAGTCTCCTGTGTTTGGAAGGATCCTGGGGTTTCTTGCAGTCTTTCTGGTAAGAGGCAGGGCTGGTGGGATGAGGAGGTCCCTGGGAGCATTTACCTTAAGGCATATTACCAAAGAAAGTACACTCACTGGGGACTGGGGAGACAGCTCTGTGGCACAAGTGCCTGCCTGGCAAGTACAAGGTTGTGAGTTTGAACCCTGGTCCTGGGGGGGAAAAAAAAGTGCAGTCACTGGCCCCTCACACCTGTGCTCTCCTGGTGTCATTCTCTGAGGTGAGCCCAGGGGTACCAAAGGGGAAAACCTCTCAAGGAAAAAGGAACAAGTAAAGAAACAGACAGCAAAGGCCAGATGCTACAGTCTTTCAGGCTGCAGAGTGGCAGGGAAGCCAACGATAGACAGAGAAGCACCACGAAATAAGGAGCCTTGGTGGGGCTCAGCTAGGAGAGGGGCAGGGCTGAGCTCTGCTTTAGAACCCACAGGTTCCTCCTGCTCTACTCAGCCAGGAAAAGGTGGCCCTCCTCTTCCTCTTCCTCCTCCTCCTCCTCCTCCTCCTCCTCCTCCTCATTTTCTTCCAGGAACCCTCTTAAATGCCAGGCTGTTACACACCTGCTCCAGGCTCCTGCAGCTGCCCCCAGTGCCAACTCTGTCTTCCTTGGGGTCCCTGGGGTCTCACAGTGAAGCCCTCAGGGGTGGGTGCTAAGGAACCCCTACCATGCGACCAGACCTCATCTGGCAGCCACCTCCCCATCTCACGTTGCTCTTTCACTGATGTCCCTCCCTAGGTCTTTGCGGCCCTTTTTGTGTATGCGTGTCTTTTTCAGACAGGGTCTGCCTATGTAGTTTAGGCTGGCCTTGAGCTCTCTTTGTCACCCAGGGTGATCCTTGAACTCACACACATCCTATCTCAGCCTCCTGAGTGCTGGGATTACAGGCATGCACCACCACGCCAGCCTTTATTTTTAATTTTAAGGCAGGACCATGCTAAGCTGGGCTCAAGCTTGCCGTCTGCCTACCTCAGCCTCTCAGAGTTCAGGGATCCCTCAGCTCAGCGTCATGTTTTTCAGGGTTCACCATGTGCTGCAGCCCTTGCACGAGGCTGAGTAATGTTCCATTTTGGGGACCCCTCCATGTCCTCTCCTTTTCACCCACTGATGGATATTTCAGTTGTGTTCACTTTGAGGCACTGTGGTCATGCTGCTGTGACCATTTGTAGGCAGGTCAGCGTGTGAACTTTGGGTATGCACCCAGGGGCCATCATGTTGTTGTAGGCAGCTGAATTAGATAGAAATATTATAGGCAAATAGCCTCCAACATTACAAGCTTCACTGGTGGCCCACTGCAATTGCAGAACATTTGACTATGTGTGTATCTGCTTCCTCTTAGTCCAAAAAGAAGTATATTCTTTTCCTTTTTTTTTTTTTTTTTTCTTCTAAGCAATATCAATAGGGAGGTGGGTCATGCCCACACACTACTCTGTAGAATGATTGTGAGGACAATATGCAATATGTCAACTTTCAAAAAAAAGACAGGGGAAAAGAAACAAAAAAAAGTAATGTTAGCCGGGTGTGGTGGTGCACGCCTGTAATCCTAGCACTCGGGAGGCTGAGGCAGGAGGATCGCTAAGAGTTCGAGACCAGCCTGGGCTACAAAACTGAGCTGAAGGCCAGCCTGAACTGTACAGCGAGACCCTGTCTCAAAAAGACAAAAAAAAGGGGCTGGGGAGATAGCTCTGAGGCACAAGTGCCTTCTGGGCAAGTGCAAGGTCGTGAGTTCGAACCCTGGACCCCCCCTCAAAAAAAAAGTAACGTTGATTTAAAAGTGTTAATGTGTAATAGTTTGATCAATCTTATATACCTGTATGTATTAATCTAAACTGATCTGATGATGAAAATATGTAATATAACCATTGTTAAATTTAAACAATAAAAATATTAAATTTTTAAAAAAGGGGGGCTGGGGAGATAGCTCCATGGCACAGTGCCTTCTGGGCAAGTGCAAGGTTGTGAGTTCGAATCCCAGTCCCGCCAAAAATAAAAATAAAAAATAATAAATAAATAAATAAATAAATAAAAGAAATATTATAGGCAGTCAGACAGGGCCAGGCCCTTAAGGATGACATGGAAGACAAAGTGACTGTGACTAGAGAGAGATACTCCTCTGCCATGGGCCAGATCTCAAACAAACCAAAACAACTACATACTTCCTCTTGAGGGTGGGCATCAGTGATTTATATTCTAAGTAGGTATCAATCACCTTGAAAGAGCACTAGCCCACACCCAACGAGAAGGGACCTTACTCTGTATTCTTGCCCTCTTATATGTGACTTGCTTTCCCATCAGATCTGGATTTTAATCTATTTTACCTGAACAATGGTGCTTGTGATCTCATTAGTTGACCATAGTCTGTGTGTCTTTGTTCCACCTCATTCCCACCTAAGCGAGTTCCCATATCTCCTCTATAAAAGTCCCTGGAACAGACAATTTCCGGGGGACACCCACTCAGGACACCCCCTGTCCCTCTCTTAGACAGGACCTTTCTTTCCCTCAATAAATATGTTCTGCTCATTACCTCCATTTGTTCCTAAAATTCATTCTTCAGTTTTAGAGAACATGAACTCATCCCAAGTACTTTTGAGGTTGGGGATTGGTTTTCCTTATATTTGGAGGTTCCCTATTGGAGTCATCCGCCCCAGATCAGTTTTTTCTTCCTGCATCCCATGGCAGGTCTACAGGTTAACATCAGCCTGTTTCCCCCTTTATTGATCACCACCATCTGCACTGAGGTGAAGTGGTGATTCCTTGTGGTTTTGGCTGGTGGTTCCCTAATGAGGAATCACAGACTTGTATGCCATTTTCTTAGCCCCTGCAGCAATCTGACCTCAGTGCCTGAATCACTCTCACCCAAGTCTGTAGTCACAGATCTACAGGTTTAATTCCCGTTCTTTGCACTCGCTCTCTCTCTTCCTCCCTCTGCCATCATTTTTGGTTTTTCTCTTCCTTTACTGGAGAGAAATATGGGAACTTTGGCCACACTGTGTTATGGTATATGTTTGACTTATTGGATAGGAGGAGGAGGTACCAGGACTCAAACTCAGGACCCTGTACTTGCTTAGGCAGGCACTGTGCTCCTGAGCTATATCCTCAGCAAGATTTAACTTCTTGGGCCGGCGAGATGGCTCAGTGGTCTAAAGCGCCTGCTTGGGAAAGCTTGGCAGGGACCGCGGTTCCATCGCCGGCACCACGTGCTGTGCGAGCCCTGCCCTCGGGGTGGGCTGAGCCGGCCTTAAAAATGAGTGAATAAACAAATAAAGGTTCTGAAATAAGAATAAATAAATAAATAAATAAATAATTCTTAAAAAAAAAAAAAAGATTTAACTTCTTGGTGCCTCAGTTTCCTCACCTGTGCAATGAGGATAATAGTTCCTATTTTTCTTTTCTTTTTTTTTCTGAGAAAGGATCTCACTGTACAGTCTAGGTTGGCCTTGAACTTTCCACCCTCCTGCCTTGGCCTCCTGTGTGCTGGGATTACAGGCGTTCACCATCACATCTGCAGACAGTTCCTCCTCCACTTCCAACATTGTGATGACTCAGTCAGTATACTGATATTTCTGAATAGAAGTATACCTGGCACCTGTAAGTGCCAGTGAAGTATTCCTGAATAGGGGGGCAGGAAGGGACTAGGGCAATACTGCTCTTGCCTTGAAAGGAATTTATAAAAGTAAAAACATTTGCCCTGGCATAGAATCTTAGGAAAATCTCTGTATTTTGGGGGAAGGGTAGTAGGGATTGAACCCAGGGCCTTCGTGCTGAGCCAGCCACAGCCTGAGCCATTTTTATTTATCTTGAGGTAGGGTCTTCCTAAATTACTGATTGCCTAGATTGGCTTGAGCTTTTGGTCTTCCTGCCTCAGCCTCAGAGAATTGGGATTATGGTGTGTAGCTCTGTACTCAGTTCAGAAATTATTTTATTTACTATTATTATTTTTTCTTTTTGTCTTTTTGAGACAGGGTCTCACTATGTAGTTGAAGCTGGCCTTGAGCTCACTTTTGTAGCCCAGGCTGGTCTCAAACTTGCACTGATCCTCCTGCCTCAGCCTCCCAAATGCTGGGATTACAGGTGTGAGCCACCATGCCCAGATATTTTATTTATTTTATAAGGCTGATTTTTTCAAAAAATTTTTCAAATTTTATTTGTTTATTTATGTTATGGCTGGCTCAGCCTGCCCTGGGGATGGGGCTGGCGCAGCATGTGGTGCCACGGATTAAACTGCGGTCCCTGTGGTTGCGTAAACTCACCTAAGCAGGTGAACTCACCTAGCTCTTTAGACTATTAAGCTATCTCACTGGCCCCAGAAATTATTTTATTAAGAAATAATAAAAAGGGAAAAAATATGGGCCCATGAGATGGTTCAGCAGTCCAAAGCACTTGGTTAGGAGAGCTTAGGCAACCACAGGAACTGTGGTTCGATCCCCAGCACCACATGCTGGGCCAGTCCCACCCCCAGGGCAGGCTGAGCCGGCCTTTAAAAAACAAACAAACAAAAAGAGTGGGAGTGCACACCTATTCCTACCACTTGCAAGGCTGAGGCAGGAGCATCACTGCAAGTTTGAGGCCAGCCTAGGCTGCATAGTGAGTTCAAGACCAGTCTGAACTACATAGTGAGATGCTGCCTCAAACAAACAAAACTAGGGGCCGGGAAGATCGCTTTGTGGCGCAAGGGCCTACCTGGCAAGTGCAAGGTCTTGAATTTTTTTTTTTTTTGTTTTGTTTTTTGAGACAGGCTCTCGTTATGCAGCTCAGGCTGGCCTTAAGCTCACTTTTGTAGCCCAGGCTGGTCTCGAACGCGCACCGATCCTCCTGCCTCAGCCTCTCGAGTGCTGGGATTACAGGCGTGCGCCACCATGCCCGGCTAAGGTCTTGAATTTGAATCCCAGTCCCACGAAAACTGAGGAGCTGGGTGTAGCGCACACCTGTAATCGCAGAACTTGGGAGCCTGAGGCAAGAGCATCAGTGTGAGTTTGAGACCAGTCTGGGCTACAAGTGTGAGGTCAAGGCCAGCCTGAACTGCGTAGTGAGACCCTGTCTAAAAAAAAAATACCTGAAAAAAAGTTAGGGTTTGGAGTACAGCTCAGTGGTAGCACTTGCCTAGTGTTGTGGTTTATCAAGAATGATTCCAACTCACAAAAACAATGACCTCCCACCCCAAACTCTTATGCTCTCAGGGGCAGGACTTTTGGAAAGTGATGGATCTTGGGACCGGGAAAGCTGAATGTCCTGTTAGGAGGTAGGGCCTGGCCAGAAGAGGCGGGGCCTGGCCAGAAGAGCATACACTAGAGCAGCGGTTTTCAACCTGTGGGTCGCCACCCCGGCGGGGGTCGAATGACCAAAACACAGGGGTCACCTAAAGCCATCAGAAAATCTTATTTACTTGGAATTATAGTTTCGAAGTAGCCGCCAAAATAATTTTTTGTTTTGGGGTCACGGCAACATGAGAAACTGTATTGCGGGATCACAGCATTAGAAAGGTTGAGAACCACTGCACTAGAGGCCCTATTTAATTCCTCAGTGCCATGAAATGAAGGAAACTGATCCTCTACTGCAGCAAGTGGGGTTGAAACTGCCATCCAAAAATCCTTTAATTGGACGTGATAAAGCATTCCTGTAATCTCAGCTACTTGGGAGGCTGGAGATTGCACATTCTAACAGAGCCTGGGCAAATTAGTCATTTAGTAAGACCTTGTCTCAAAAAAAGAAAAAAAAAAAAAGGGTTGGGGAGATGGTTCAGCAGTTTAAAGCACCTGCTTAGGCAAGCCTGGGCAACAGTAGGGGCTAGGGTTTGATCTCCAGCACCACATGCTGTGCCAGCTGGTGGGGGGGCAGGGCAGGCTGAGCTGGCCATAAGAATAAAAATAAATAAATAAATAAAAACTTAACAAAAAAAAAAAGGTCTTGGATGTAGCTCAGTGTTCCCTGTGCTCAGCCTCCAGTACTAGGAAAACAAAACAAACAAAAAGATCTTTCTGCCACTTCTTAGAGCATCGAAACCAATACACGAAAAGAAATGGTTTCATGAATCTCATGTGCTAGTGAATTGTGTGAATTTTGGAGTAGATCTGCCTGAGTTTCAGTCCCTGTAGCACTCAGCTTTGGCAATTTTGTGATAATTCCATGATTCAGCTTCTGTAACCCGTTGTGATGGCTCCTGGGGTACCCAATACATCCAGGTACCTGACTGGAAGTACTGGCTGGATTCGGTGTGGCTTCCAACCACATCATCTTGCAGTCCACAAATTCCCACCCCTCAAGGTCCTGGGGACAGAGAACAACAATAAAGTCAAAGTTGAAAAGCCTCATTCTTCAGCGAGAAAGATTAAGCAGAGCTAGCTTCCCTTCTTAAGGGGGCCTCTCCTGGTTTTAACTTTCTTCTTTTCTGAGAAGGCCTGATGGGCCTCCTCCCGCTAGCACGCACACCCAGAGCTAAATTCTGCACTGATGACTAAATCCCTGAAAGCCACAAATAGAGCAATTGTTTTTTGCCCAGCATTTTACTCTCTGCAGTTTCAGATACTAGTAGTTCACTGGGGCATTTAATATTAAATAGAAATGCTCTGGAAATGAACACTTCTCTATTTTTAATAGTCTATATTACTATAAATCCAGGAAGATAGCTCAGTAGAATAAGCACTTGCCTGGCAAGCGCAGGTCCTGAGTTCAATCCCCAGTACTGCCAAAATATGTATATATATATATATATATATATATATATATATATATATATGACTGTATATGGTAATAATTGTTCTATTTTGTCATTACTATCATTATTCTGTTACTGTACCACTGTTCCTAATTGATACATTAATCCCCTTCATATGTATGTACAGAAAACAAAAAGTACAACATGGTCACTACTACCTGGTTCAGACAAACATTTATTTATTTATTTATTTATTTATTTATTTTTAAATATAGAACCAGGGATTGAACTCAGGCCCTAGAGCTTGCCAGGCAAGCACTTATTCCACTGAGTTATTTCCCCAGCCCCTTGATTTTTATTTATTTATTTTCAAACACATAATTCTGCAAGTAAGAGCATTGCTAGAGCTGGGCTTGGTGGCACATGCCTATAATCCCAGTGGTGGGGAGGCTGAAAGCAGGAGGATCACAAGTCTGAGCTGAGCTATCTGGCAGGCCACAACATAGATTTTCATTTACATGTATATTTTCATATACAGTATATTTATTTGGATAGCTGGTACAAAGTTTAAAATTTACAGGCGTGGGCTGGCCAAATAGCTCACAGATGAAAGTGCCTGCAAGCAGGCGCAGGAGCCAGGGGTGCAATCCCTGGGCCTACTGTGCTGGCTCCAAACCTGGGTGGGCTGAGACAGCAATTGAGAATGGGTGTGGTGGTGTGCACCTGTTCCTAGCTGCTGTAAACACGAGAATCACTGTGAGTTTGATCTAGTAGTGAGACACTGAACACCCTGTAGTCAGTGGTTCACAACCTTTCTAATGCTGTGACCCGCAATACAGTTCCTCATGTTGTGGTGACTCCAAACCAGAAGACAATTTTAGTGAGTACTTCAAAACTGTAATTTTGCTATAGTTATGATTCGGAATGTAAATGCCTGATATGCATTACATAATCTCATTACTACAAATCAAACATAATTTAAACATAGTGGTTAATCACAAAAACAATATTTAATTATATGTTGAGAAATATTTATTACTAATTCCAATAAATAACATTTCACCATGGCATAGCATGGATTTAAATATGTATTTTCCAGTGGCTTTAGGTGACCCCTGTGTTTTGGTCGTTCGACCCCTGCCAGGGTCGCAACCCACAGGTTGAGAACCGCTGCTGTAGATCCTTCCCTAAAATACAGGAAATTTGCAGGTGCCAAAGGATCTACTCTGTGCCCACTCCTTCCTTCCCAAGTAAGATCCATCACTGCTAGTGGCGGGTTGACACTTGTGAAGATATTCTGTGCCTGGAACAAGCAAAAGCTGGCATGTTTCATTTGCTTTTAACTCTTTTAGACACTGCTGTCTTCTTTCTCATCCCCTTCTTCTGGATGCATAGCTCCAGCAACCACAGTTCATGTCTGGCTTCCTCATTCTGCAGCTTCTTTTTGTGCACCACCACACCCAACTTGGCCCTTTTAGGTTTTCCTTAGGATTTTTCTTTTGCGGGGGAGCCTGGGAGATACTTGTGTAGAATAAGCACTTGCCTGGCAAGGGCAAGGTCCTGAATTCAACCCCTGGTAGGGCAAAGAAAAAGACAGATTCTGGTTATGTAGTTCAGGCTGACCTTGAATTGAGCTCCTGGTGATGCTCCTAGGAGTTTCAGCATTTATTTGTTTGTTTGTTTATTTTCTGTGCTGGGGATTGAACTCAGGAGCCTGCACTTGCCAGGCAAGCACTTATTCTACTGAGCTATCTCCCTGTCCTTCCTTTACATCTGGCTTCTTGAATTAGGAAAGCTGGGAGTGGTGGCGCGTGTCTGTAATCCTAGCACTTGGGAGGCTGAGGCAGGAGGATAGGTGTGAGTTTGAGACCAGCCTGGGCTACAAAAGTGAGCGCAAGGCCACCCTGAACTGCCTAGCGAGACCCTGTCTCAAAAAGACAAAAAAAAAAAAAAAAAAAAAAAAAAAAAAAAAAAAAAAAAAAGTTCGGGAAATGAGCAAAAAACCCACCCTGCTCCCGGTGTCTGCCAAGGTATCTCCACCCCCAGAGTCCCACACCTCCAGCTTGGCCCTGCCTTTCCGAAGCTGTCAGAAGCCGTTCCTCACTCGGCCGCCGGAGCCCCGCCCTTTGGTCCACCCGCAGTCCTCCCGATTCAAATCCAACCAATAGCAGTGTGTAAACAAACCCAGACCCCGCCCCTCAGATGAATAATTTTCCGGGCCATGAGTAAGGCCTATTTAGTCCCGCAGGAGCCTGGGGGGAGGGCCCGAGACGTTGCCACGCCCCATACACGGGCCAATAGGCGATCAGCCCCGCCCCTCGCACTGGCAGCGCTGAGGACCCGAGGCCGGGCTGGGCTCGCAGCTGCCTGATTGGGATGTGTTCTTGATGTGTGTCTGAGGGCTGAGATTCCTGCCTGTGCACTTGGCTCTGGCAGCCACACTGAAAGGGCGCGGCCAGAGGGCAGAGATCACTCCAGAATCAAAGCGCACGCCTCTCACCCCTTCTTCCTCTGCAGGGCGACGAAAGCCTAGATTCCAGATAGGTCTTTGAAGCAAACCTTCCTTTAACTTTAATGAAACCGGCAGCAGGGTGCCTGTAGGAGTGTTTTAGGACCGGGCCAAAGCTTTTCTTTTACTTCCGCCTGTTACTGAAATGTTGAACACATGTGAAAAAAAACACAAATCCTGTGTGCTGTTTGACACAAAATTAAAACTTCACGTGACACCCACATCCTCCCAAGTGAAGGAACAACTTGAGTTGACAAAGTTGGCAACTTTACAAGCACCAGGGTGAGGGAGGAGCCGCGAAGGGCCTTGCTTTGACTCTGAGGCAGCGACCACTTTTTTGTTTTTTTGTCTTTTTGAGACAGGGTCTCCCTCTGCCTACCACGTATTAAAAAGAGAAGAAAAACTTTTAGTAGAGATTTATCATCCTGATACTGATCAGCTCCTGCTGGATAGGGGTGAAGGAAACATGAGCTAGTTAGTGGGCCCAGCTGAAAATTCAACTTGTGGGTGGCAGGAAGAGGTTTCTCTGGGCTGGAGTGTTGGGAGGAAAAGTGGACCTAGTGCTAGTGGGTTGGCATGGAAGGGACATTCGGCCCTAAGAAGGAACAGTTCTTCAATGTGCTGGACTCCACAGCAACTAAAAGTTTACTAATATTCTTTTTCAGTGTTGAGAGAGGAGCTGAGAAACACACACTCTGCTGGGATTGCCATAATCCAAGGTCTGATGGATGGATGACAAGGCCCACATCGAGGCTTAGGTGACTGTAGGGCCCCAGAAGGGAAGTCATTTCCTTCACAGCAGTCCCCTTAAACCATTGTGAAGAGTCCTTCACCTGCTCAGCTCTCAGCCATCTGTCAGGATGGTGACCCGGCAGGTGAGGAGTGTTTGCTGGAAGCTGCTCTGGGTTAGGGAACACAGCATCTGCGGTGCTGCGCCAGCGTGGAGGTGTCCCCTGTTTTTGCTTTGTCCTAGTAACTCTCTTCCTATGCCATCTTCTCTTAGAGTCTGGACTTGAGACAGTTGAACTGGAATCCCTGATGATATGACCTCCTTAATGCCTTAGTTCCTTCTTCATAAAACAAGGACAAGATTCTCTCTCTCTCTCTTTCTCTCTCTCTCAGGGCCTTGTCATACAACTCAAGCTGGCTACAAACTCACAGCAATGCTCCAGCCTCTGCCTCACCCTCCTCCTCCATGCTGGGATTACAGATTTGTGTCACCACACCCACCAAGATAGAACAGAATTTGAAACCAGTGCCTGTGCCCGGGGGTGGTAATCAAAGCATTGACTCAGTGAAGTCCTGCCTGGTTCTTGCAGTTGGGGAGCAGGACATGGATGGCTGTTACTTTGAAACACACTACAAACTAAGACTTATTAGAGATGCACAGGGGTGTCACAGAGCAAGTGGTGTACTGACACAGAGATAGGAGATACGTATTTATTTATTTATTTATTTTTTGTCTTTTTGAGACAGGGTCTTGCTATGCAGTTGAGGCTGGCCTTGAGCTCACTTTTGTAGCCCAGGCTGGTCTCGAACTCGCACCAATCCTCCTGCCTCAGCCTCCCGAGTGCTAGGATTACAGGCGTGCGCCACCACGCCCGGCTAAGATACGTATTTAGTTGTGCACTGTATTTCTTTTTTTTTTTTTTAATTTTATTTATTTTTCTTGTTTCAGAACTTTTTTTTTTTTTTTTTTTTTTTTTTTTTTTTT
>PVJA010001022.1:0-14793 GCA_004027025.1 Myocastor coypus
TTTTTTTTTTTTTTTTTTTTGTCTTTTTGAGACAGGGTCTTGCTATGCAGTTCAGGCTGGCCTTGAGCCCAGGCTGGTTTCAAACTTGCACTGATCCTCCTGCCTCAGCCTCCCGAGTGCTGGGATTACAGGCGTGCGCCACCACACCCAGCTCTATGCAGCACTTTGAATAAGCTTCATGTATTCTATTTCTTTCCTATATTGCTCAGTCAAGGATTCCACCATTTTCCATTCTCTATTTTTTTTTTTATTCATGTCATCTTTAGGAGCATTTAGTACTTCTTTTACTATAGTAATCCTTTCCTTTTTTTAACTTCAGAAATTATTTGTGATCTGATTCCCTCTATACTTTTCTCCAGTTGTTTCTTTACTTCAGAAACTATTATCTCAGAGATTTCAGGTGTGTGATTTCCAATTTTTTCTATGCTATTGTCCCCGGTATTTGTTCTGTGTGGGCTTGGAAGCTGAGAGGACATTTTGCACCTTATCGTTGTCATTTTGCATAGGTTGCTCTTCTAACCTTTGGTGTAGAGCTTTGGTAGAATTCTTGCTTTAGCACCAGGTCTGGATCTACCAAGTTGAAACTCGTCCAGGTGGGTCTGGCTGCTGTGCTTCACTTCTTCCTGCTGCACCCTTAGAGGTCTCTCTGCTGTGTCACTCTGGCAACATGTTCTGCTCCTGGATCAGCTAGGTGGGTCTTGCCTCTGTATAGCACTTTGCAGAACTTCCTCAGGGTGTTCTGCTGCAGGGTTCCACACCATACATGCTGGGGCTGGGCTCTGGGTTGAATGAGGATCCAGTGGGTACCAGGTTGTCTCGCTCACACACCAGGCCTGGGCTGTGGCTCAAATGAGGACTGCGCAAGCCCTGAGTTGTCTCACTCACATACTGGCCCTTGGTTCTCGGTTAAATGAGGGTCCGGTGGACCCCAGGTCATCTCACTCACACCCCAGGCCTGCGTTCTGGGTAGAATGAGGATCGGATGGGACCCAGCTCATCTCACTCACATGTCAGACCTGGGCTCTTGGTTGAATCCCCAAGTTTTATTTTAGAAGGTTAAATACAAGGAGCTATTATTCACCCAAGAGAAAATTTTGGGAAGACAACTGGAAAGCCAACATTGTCCATTGATGAAGTGAAATTTATGACTGAAGTCCTCCATATGTGATCAGGACTTTATTGGTTAAAAATCTCATCAGTTGAAAGAAGAGATTCATATTCTTCATGTATATCTTCCAGCTGATATTTATAGTCATTCTGGTTCTTTTTTTAAATATATTTGGTACAGGGCCTCTGTGCAGCTTGGACTCCTAGTGATCCTCCTGTTTTCAGCCTTTCCAATACTGAGATTATAGTCATGCACCAGCACACCTGGACTCCATGGCCAGCTCAGCATCCCTGGGTGGGGTGAGGGAGCAGGACAGCACACAGTGCTGGGGATCACATCACAGCCCCTGCACTTGCCTAAGCAGGCTTAGTCTGCTAAGCTATCTCACCATCCCTTGATAGTTATACTCATTTAAAGTGTACATAATGAAAATTATAAGGATAAATATATTAATATTTTAAACAATGCTAATATTTTTCATAGTAAAGCCCACATTTTCTTAAAAAAAATTATGAATTTAGAATAACGTATTAACAGTCCATGTACACTAGTGGAAGCAACATTGCTGGAATAATTGGAAATTTTAAATATTTTGTTGAAGATGTTGATGAAACACCATACCTTAAGAAAACGGTTATAAGCCAAATTGTTTTCATTCAGTTCAGAACTTGTTTTCAATGGAAGCTATCAAAGATATGTATGAAATTCCAACAAATATCATATATAATCTCCACACAGGTTAACGATCTCAGTATGTGTTGCTGTCAACGGATGCATGAAATACGTTTTCCCTTTTCTTATTTTTATTGCTCCACCTTTGTGGAATGATGACATGCCTCATGGGAAGTGCATCTGTGGACATGACACATCCTGTCTTTGCCCTCTTCCCTTCTCCTCTGCTGCCTCCCCTCTCCTTCCATCCCGCATTTTTCTTCCTTTTCACAGAAGCATGTATGCCTCTGTATTCTGTATTTAATGATGTCTTTGACTCTTTTGGGAAGTTACCTGGGACAGAAATTCCTGAATCAAATATAATTTCTAGTTTCAGTTTTTGAGGAATGTCCATACTGATTTCCATAATAGTTGCATTAGTTTACACCCCCAGCAGTGTAGAAGGGCCTCTTCATCCTGGTAGTCTTTCCAGTATCAGTGATTATTTGATTTCTTGATAACCACCTTTTCTTCCAGAGTAAGATTGAATCTCAGAGTTGGTTTAATTTGCGTTTCTCTGATAGCCAGAGAATGACATTTCTTTCATGTATTTATTGTTCATTTTTACTTCTTTTGAGAATTGTCTACTCATTATAGTTGCCCACTGATTGGGTCTTTTCTCTTGGTTATTGCTGATTTTCTGAATTCTAGATATTAATTATCTATCCAAGGAGTAACTGGCACAAAGACATAACTTTTTCCCATTCTGTAGGCTGTCACTTGACTCAGAAGCTTGCCAACTTCATATGACCCCATTTATTGATTCTTGATATTATTTCATAAATCTGATTTGGGGTGTTTTATTACATAGCATTTATATGCAGTGGATGACAATCTTGTGTAAGTTCAAGTGCTACCATGGTTCTACTTCTGAGTGAACTATAATCTTCAGTTCTCAAGTGGCTCAAGTAGAATTTTTTCAATTATTGTCTGTTTTTGGAGAGCATCATTTAGATTAAAACATAAATATTTGTAAATCACCTTACTGGGATACAGATGAAGACTTTGTATGAAAGCATATTGAAAGTAGATGAAGAAATGAGGCCTTTCCAATCAGTCTCAGGAGTCTGTGTATTATACAAGTCTTATAGCTTTCCTAAGGATAGTTGATTAGTTTTTAATAGTGCATATGAAAGGGTGGGAGATATAATTCAGGAGTATAATAGTGTATAGTAATAAGTTTAAAATTAAGCTATAAAAATTTATACTAAACAATATAGTGTTTATACTTAAATTACTGTTTGTTTCATATAAAATTAATACAACATTTAGTATTTTCTTCTAATATTTGACCTTTCATAACATTCTGTAATGTGACATCAAGCATATTAGGATCACTCAATGTCTGGAAATTTATCTGGACACTGCTGCTCATCAAAAAGTGAGTTCATTACTCTGCCTTCAGGAAACATCTAAGTTTTTGTTTTACTGTACCATGCATTGCTAACTTTTTCACTTGTCCCTGGTTATTTTATATTCACCATCACATTGGTATTGCCTTTCGGATTTGATGATAAGAAAACTTGTGTAAAATCATGATCTTTTGCTGAGCTAGAAAATAAAGTTGCTAGGTTTTTTGCCTTATAAAAATACATGCATAAGGTTAGCTATTTATTAGTTGTGGAAGCAGAAAATTACCCACTATTCAAATGAATAAAGAAACACTGTTCACATTTTGTTGTATACTTTTCTAATTTATGAGAAATATGAACTTTTTAAAAAATAGATTTGGTTGTTATACAGTCTCACTATGCAGCTGGGACTTGTAGTGACCCTCCTGCTTTCACTGTCCCCCAGCACTGGGATTACAGGTGTGTGGCACATTGCCCTGACCATGTGGCTGGCTTAGCTCACCCTGGTATGGGGATGGTGCAGCACGTGGTGCCACAGATCGAAATATGGTCCCTGAACTTGCCTAAACTTGCCTAAGCCAGAGCTTTAGATCACTGAGCTATCGCACCGGTTCCCCAAATTAACTTTTAAGGGAGAAAAATTGATGCAAAAACCCTCTGCCTGGTACTTTTTAATGTAGACTCTAACTCCATCCAGCAACTTTGATTTATCGTCTTAGCTCACGTCATTTGAATTTATAGTTAGCATTATAAAAATTTCCTTCTCTGTCCTTTGACGCCTTGTGTCCATCCGTAACTGGGCATCAAGAGACACACTCCTTATTTTATTTTTTTTTTATTTGTGTATTTGGCACAGAGATTCTGCAGCTCAGATGTGCGATGATCCTCCTGTTTTTCAGCCTCCTGAGCGCCGGGATTACAGGCATGCACCACGCCCAAGCCAGCACTCCATCACTGGCTCGGCGAGCATGGGTGCGAGCGTGGGGAACAGAGGATGGAACATTGGTCCTTGCACTTGACATACTCTAAATACTAAAGTTTGAAGTGTAGTTTTTGAGATACAGGTGCCAGGACACAAGGGACACTGACCCTCCACCCTAGACATTTCTAGTTTTGAGACAGGGTCTCAGTATGTTGCCCACATGCGCCTCAAACTTGTGAGCCTTCCTCCTGAGTAGCAGGGATTCCAGGTGTGTGCCATCAGGTCTTCTCAGAGTCACATTTCTAAAATGTGTGGCAGATGGCATCACTGCTCTGCCACACCACTGCGAGTAGACCTAGAGCCCTGTGCTGGTGCCCGGCCCGTTACTCCTGGGCTTGTGTAGGGATCACCTTCCTCCGCTGCACTGGCTTGCTCACCATGGCGCGAGCTCGGGGCGATTCCCCAGCCTGGGCCCGGCTCGCACGCCTTCCTCGGGCCCGAGGTTCCCGCATCCGCTTCCACTTCTCTGGGACAGGTTTGCAGCCTGCAGTGTTTTCGCTCACCTCTTCCTTCTTATACATGTTGTTTAGTTTCGTCCTCTGCTACTTTTCCTATAGCTTTAGTGAGACATAATTTACAGACAAAACTGCGCTCCTTACGAACACGCACCTCGGTGTTTGTCATCAGCTTGTGCAGCTGAACGATCATCGCCGATGTGAGACCAGACCTCTCAGCTCCAAGCGACGCGTTCAGCTGTGTGCTGCCTATCCCCACCTACATTTCCGGCTTTGGGGAACCTGGATCTGCTTTCTGTCTATATAATCTTACCTTCTCTGGCCACTTCATAGACAGTGAAGCATAAAATATGGAGTCGTGAATAAATAATGTCTAAAACTGCAAAATCAAAGAGGAGTAATAAGGCACGTTATTCGAAATGTAGAGGCAGACACCGAGGGGACAGGCAAAGGCCTGGGCTGGGGCTCAGCAACAGTGCGCTTGCCTAGCATGTTTGAGATTGCGGTTTCATACTCAGAACTATAAAAAGAATTTCCTAAACCCACTGAAAGTCATTTTTTTTTTTTTTTAGGTGAAATTTGAGTTACAAAGATAAGGGATGTGGAATAATTATCATTTTTTAAATAGCAAACCTTATATAAGTTTAACTATTAAACTGTGTTTGTATGTAACTTTAATAATAAAAACTGTATATTAAAACATAACCAGCAACTGCCGAGACAGCTTAGTGGTCTAAGTGCCTGCCTAAGCAAGAGCAAGGACCAGGATTCGATCCCTAGTACTGCATGCCATGCTGTCCCCACCTGTGGTGGGCCAAGCCAGCCACTGAGTCTGCACACGGTGGTGCACACCTGTTATCGTGGTGCACACCTGTTATCGTAGCACTAGGGAGGCTGAACACAAGAGGGTCACTTCAACTCCGAGCTGGGTAGTAAGACTGACGCAGGAAGAAAATCTGATCTCCCAACTGAAAAGACACTTGGAAGAGTTCGTGTTCTCTAAAACCGAAGATTGAATTTGAGGAAAGAGACAGAGGTTTAGAATAGAATAGTTATTGGGAAGACAAGCTTCTGTCCAAGAAGGGAACAGAAGGGGGATCCTAGTGGGTTGCCCAGGAAATTCTCTTTTTTAGGGGTCTTATAGGGCAAAACGATGGAATAAGGTGGACTTAAGCTGAAACTAGGGGAACTTGTTTAGGTGGCCATGAGGCGGGGCAAAGTTATGGTCGACCAATGAGATTACAAGCTTCATTGTTCAGGGACAATTGATTAAATCAGGAGCAAATTGGGAAGCAAGGCAGGTAGCAAGCAGGCATGAATAGGGAATAAGGGTTCTTTCTGTTGGGGTTGAGTTTCTGACTTCTTTAGGCTCTTTTAGGGTGATCGATACTCATTTAGAATAGCAATCCCTGACACTTAACTTTAAGTGAGTGGGCGGCTGCATTTTTACTCTTTTGTCCTAAGGTCGGGCCCACAGGTGGGGTGCCTGTCTTTTGCAAAGCTATATAGTCCAGTTGCTTTCCACATTGCCCTCGAGGGCCTGGCCCTCTCTGACTGCTTATGATATGTATATCTAATTTGGCTGCCTACAACAGGACCTTGTATCAGATGCATACAAACAAATGAGTAAGCAAAATCAACAGATACGTAAATAAGTTAGCAAATACTCCAAAAGTGCTGGGTAGTCTTTTGTCTGATTTCTGTCACTTAGCCTGTTTTTGTACCTCATCCGGGTTGAAACATGTTTCAGGATTTGTTCGTTTTTGTTGCTAAATAGCATTTACTGTATGCATCATATTTTATTATCCAATAGCTGTTGAAGGCACTCAGTTTATCTCATGTTTGAAGATGTTTTGAATAATGTGCCATTTTTTACATTTCCTATGAATATGAACAACCTAATGTCTTTACATTCTCACTAGAGTTTACTATGGCTACTCTTTTTGGTTTGCATTTTCTGATGAGAAATAATATTGAACTCCTTTTCCTATCATGTTAGCCATTTGTTTCTCTCCTTAGGTAAAATATCTCTTCAAGTAATTTGACCAACTTTGGCTGAATTATTCTTTGTTGACAGTGAGGTATAAAAATTCTTTACTTATTCTAAAAACTTGATTTGCTAGTACTTCTGGTTATGCCATTCACAAATATTTTCTTTCTTTCTGATGCGTCTTTTCCTTTTTGGATGTTTTCTTTTGTCATAAGTGTTTTCAAGTTTTGATGAAATTAAATTGATACTTTGACTTCCATAGAGGTCAGGTTGTTGTCGATGAAAGGAAGGCAGGAAATCTTTTTCCTCGGTGTTTGTGGTGAGGGGAAGGGTGATGTCCACGGCTGCCCTGAAGCTGGGTGATTTTCTCGTGGGGAATCAGAGAATTCTGCCAAGCCATTATGCTCAGGGTCATTATAAGTCAACAAAGGTCTATGGGAAGAATGTGTTGGCACATTGGAGGAGAGATGGGAAGCAAATACAGCTTACAGAAGGGAAAAAGAGAGCAGAGATACTATCAGCAGAAGGAACCGAGAGCCTCACAGCCTTCTGGGTATTGCAATGTCCCATGGGAACCTGGAGAGTCCAAGCTAAATGTGCAAAGCACGTCTGATAAGTGTGTCTACACTATGATTTTGGTTGGCATACATCACTTATTTCCACTCTATCAAGAAGAAAATACTAAAGAAACCACATATACATTTGCAAAAATAAAAGCGTAATGTTCCATAAATATGAGCTCAATGTGTTTGTCACAGGGCTTTATTTATTTTTTAATGTATTTGGTACAGGGTCTCACTATGCAGCTTCTACTGATCCTCCTTTTCAGCCTTTCCAGCGCTGGGATGACAGGCAGGAGACAATATGCCTGATGTCAGTCACCAGCTCAGCACACCTGAGGGGAAGCACTGGTGCAGACTGTGGTGCTGGGGATCGAACCTTGGTTGCTGCCCTTGCCTAAGCAGGCACTTTGTCTGCTGAGCTATCTCACTGGTCCTCAAAGCACTTTTTAAATGTTATAACAAACTTTTCCCACTCTTATGAGTTAAAGATTTTAGCTGTTATATTTTGAATATAATGAACATCATAGTATTTCTGGATTACATAGAAAATGTTAAAATCATGGAAAATTTTTCTTAAAATGGTATTTTCCTTCAGTTGATTTCTCTCTTCCTCTTTTTGTATTTCTTCCCATTCCTCCCTCAGTTCCTTCCTTTGTTTCGTCATTCCTTCTTATCTTTTCTTCCTTCATAAATATAAACAAAATGTGGTGCCCTGTACTGGTATGCTCTGTAGGTCAATAAAAGGAGGTGCATATAGTTTAGAAGTCAGTGGCTTTAACGCAGCATGAATGTGTTCTAAATGGGATGAATCATCTTAGACGAGGCTATAATGTTCCACTCAGGAAAGTCAGAGAAAAGTTAGGAAGTCATAATAATTTTTCTGGTTTTTTTTCCCCTAAATAGAAGATGCCTTGATAAATAAAGAGCTGTTAGAATAGCAGAAAATTGTTTAGAGGTTTATACAAATTTATTTATTTATTTTAAAATTCAATTTAAATTTATTTTGAAGACTAAAAACAAAAGCAAAAGCAAATAGTAAAGTGAAACAGTAACTAACATGTAGATACTTATTTTACAGAGTTTCAAAACCACAATAGCTTTTTAACGATGGTTGTTCTATTATCTATTTTTATTGTCAAAACTGTTGCTCAGATCAACAGATATAGTTATGCATGATTTGGGAAAAACAGATTCTGGCACTTGCTTTCAAGATATTTTATTTTTTCTTTGTCTTTTTTTGTTCAGTTTTATTTTAAAGAGTATAATAATTGCTAAGACATTAGAAACGATACACACTTAGAAGACCAAGATGAGAAATATTCAACTATGGGTTTCTTATTGCACATTGCCGTCCTCAGTGTAGCTGCTCAGCACATAAGTATCAACACACAGAGTTAGCCAAGGTGAAAATTCTACACATTAACTACTATTTTCAGAAAACTGATGGAGATTACTAGAGCGACCGTGCCAGCCATTCTGTATATGTACTGGAATGTCTTTCCCTGCTTCTTTTTTTTTTTCTCTTTTCTCCTTTCTCTCATCTTCATTGTTTAAATAAATATGAAGTTTAGTTTTTTTCTCTTTTATTACATCTATTATACCTTTCAGATTTTGTTTTCTCAGGTTCTTTTAAAATGGAGACAATATGATATGTAAATGTGTGGGTCTTACTTATTTGACTTATCAGTGTAGCCTGTAGGTGGGAATGTAGACTGGTACAACCACGACCAAAATCAGTTGTGGAGACTTCTCAAAACTTATGGCTGGAAATCTAATTTAATCCAAGTTTTCCCCTTCTGGATATTTTCACAAAACAAACAAAAACATCACATGTATACCCATATTTATAGCAGCACATTTTGTTATAACAGAGTCTTAGAAACATCCAAGATGTCCATCACTAGAGCAATGGATAAAGGAAATATAATCTCTATTTATACTATTTTGGCATGACTGTTAAGAAGAAGTTGTAGAGGATGCTGTGATATCCCTTTGTAGGTCAACTTATACCAGTTTTCAATCTTTGTCCAATGAGACCAAAAACGTATGTTGAGAAGTAATGTTTAGCATGTGGCGTGGAGAAAATGATTCTTTTTGCAAGAGAATGAATTTATCCCCATTTCTCTAACACTGTAGTAAAATCAATTTAAAATGGATCAAACAACTAGATACAAAAAATGAAGCATGAGATATTCTGGAAATTCTAGTTGCATCTACATACATATGAAAGCTTCAAGTGTGTCTTTCTTTACAGCTCATTAGTACTCCATTGTATAAAATACTACATCTTCTTCATCCATTGCTCAAGTGATGGACATCTTGGTTGTTTCTAAGATTTTGTTATAGAAATTTATGCAAACTTAAAGAATAAAAATGTAGCCAGTGACTGCTCAGAATAGTGGAGAAATCAAGAAATGCATGGCCATATTTTCAATGGCTTCTGAGTTACAACAAGTATATCAGACCTACCAGAATCAGTAAGGAACCAAAAATGCATTTTTAATGCATATTGTGGACTGAGAATACTGCCTCCCCTCACAAAAAGAAAAAAAAATTATTGAAGTTCTAGACCCTGGTGTGAATATATTTAAAGATAGGTTCTCTAAGGAAAAAAAAATAGTTAAACTGAGGTCATAGATGGGGCCCTACGCTGATGAAATTACTGTCCTGATGAGAGGACACACACACACACACACACAGACACACACACACACACACACGCACACACTGTGTGTGTACACTGCCGAAATGCCTGTGTGTCTATTGTCTAAGGAAGAGGAGTTTGTAAGAGCTCAACCAAAACCTGGGTCACCTGGAAGCTTGATCATTCACGTCTAGCTAAAGGACTAAAAGAAAGTGAATTCCTGTTCTTTAGTGTGCCCCAGTCACAATATTTTGTCATGGCAGTCCTGGTCAACCCAAGCTGTCTTCCTGTTTGCAGAAGTAAAAGAACTTCACTGAAGTTCACCTGGAAATTGTAGAAAGGTCCAAAGTAATTCTGAGATGTTTAAGGCCAACAAAGAACAAAACACTGAAAGTTCGTCCCCAGTGAGTAGAACCGATACCCGCTCTGGTAGAGGCTTTACTTGATGGACACAAGGTGATGAATAGCAAGGCGCCAAGGAAGAGCATCCCTGCCCTCATCTGTGTGGGTGGAATCATCTGGGCTTGGAAGCTCAGGAGAGGCAGCTGGCAAAGAGCACCTGAAGATTTTAGACTGCAGTTTGGGTCCTGGGTGATTAAAACAGCAGCGGAGGACTGAAGTTGTAGTAGTCCAGTGTGTCCGAAGTTCTTACGGAACACAGACACACAAATGAGCACCTGAAGTGAAGCAGTGGCTGAGCTGTGAGCGCTGGCATGGCAGAGGTAAGAGTCGGGGAGAGAAGTCTTGCTATTTCAGGGTTTACCCTCTAATCTGCGTGCCGCAGCAAAATACGTGGGACCCAAGAACACTGACATGGGAGGCAGGGGCAGAGTGAGAGCTGGGAAATACCCCAAATCTGTCTGGACACTAGGGGAGGGACAGCAGGGAATGCGACTGTTTGTCCATGGAAAGAAATGACAGCATCTAGTTGGGAAGGTATTACAGATACACAGCAAAGTCAGTGGAAGGTTTTAATGACTCAACAGGGACACATACTGAATGCTTTCTGTGGGCTGGACCCTAGAAAAACACATATATAAATATGTGAATAGAGAAAATACACACACACACAGACACACACACACACACACACACACTTCATTCACACACAGATTTAGTTTTGATGTGCATAACTCTTCAAAGTTCTGTGCCACTATTTCAGGGTGGCTTAGCTGTACCACCTACCTCTGTCCAGGTGTTAAACTTATACTAACCGTTATTACTCCTTTGCCCACCCAAAGAATTTAAATCAGAAACTTGACAGTAAATACAGTTGCTAGAGATTCACTTATTCTTTAAGAAATTTTCAAAAACATTTTAAAAGTTATTTATTTATTTACTTGGTACAGGGTCTCACTACACAGCTCAGACTCATAGTGATCTTCTTGTCTCAGCCTCTCCAGTGCTGGGACCATAGGCATTCTTTACTTCATCTGGTTTTCGTGGCTGGTGTGACAAGGGTTCCAGAGCTGGCACAGTATGCAGTACTGGGGATTGAACCTAGGTTCTTGTGTTTGACAGGCAGGTGCTGAGAGAGACAAACTATCTCCCTAGTCCTCTTTAAGAAATTATGTTTTGTGTATGTGGCCAGCCCATCCCGCCTTGGGGGTGGGGCTGGTGCAACTGGGGATCAAACCATGGTTCCGGTATCTGTCTAAGCTTGCCTAAGTAGGTACTTTAGATTGCTGAGCTATCTTGTTGGCCCATCTCTTTAAAAAATTCTGTAACAATATGTTGATTGCAATCTGACTATTCACACATTCATAATAAATAGCTGCTGGAAATTCTCTTATCTTTAAATGACTAATTACTGATTACACATTGATGACTGTAACACTGAAGCATTGACTCCAAAACTGGTATAATGATTAGCAGCGATATGTAATGAGTTGAATATGGCTACTGTGGATTTGATGTCCATAGGAGAATTCACAGGAAAAATTTTGTATCTATTTAATGACTATATAATTGTTCTAGGGTTAATTGAATTTAATCTTTTTCAATCTTAATTTAATCCATTGGGGATATTTAGTAAAATCAGTCAATCTGAAAATTACAGAATTACATACTAGAGGAAATGGTTCATATTTCATAAGTTCTACATATTTCCAGACAGCAAGTTTTTGTCTCCTTAAAATATAAACTCACAGAATTAATACTGATTTATACAGAACAAGTGGAGTGAAATTATATAGTGGAGATATAGTTTTTCACTGTCTGCCTGCCTGCCTTTTTGAACTGAGGTATTCAAGCGACCCTCCTGCCCCAGTCTCCTAATATCTGCCAGCACAAGTGTGTGCCCCATGCCTGCTTGAGCTGGCACATTTAAAACAAATAATTTAGACCAAACAGAAACAGAGTACCAATTTGTTGAACACAAGTTAATATTGGTAAAGATTTACCAAGGACAAGTATTACATTTCTAAAGCAGAATTTTTCAATATATGCTTACAATATATTCTGTGGAAATTTCCATGTATGAATTTTATTTTAGAGACAAGCAACCTAACCTCCTTGACACTGAAATTTGAGATCTTTGAAACTCATAGTTGATGATTTATTAAAAAATATATATAAACTTAACCTGTGTGAATGGTGTGTTGTTGGGTGCTAAATTGTCAAAACAGGATTTAGAAATTCATTGTTTAGCTATATTTTGCATGTTCTGGACTTGTACTGCTTTCATAACGTGCAGAACTCTTACTTTGGGCTGCATACTGAAAGCCTAATTTTACCTAAAATCACCTTTGATTTACTTTTTCTTTAAAAACTTTGAGATCTTCATCTTGCTGTTCTCTTTGTTTCTTTTGTCTACTATTTCTTTTGCTTTTCTGCTCTCTTAGAATTGACATCTCAGTTTCTGTAGATGTATAAATTTTTGACCAGGAATATACTTGTCCAAACACCACAAGTCAGTTAGTAATTACATTTTTATTATAACTGGGCATTATATTTTTGAAAATAGGAATAAAAGCATGTAATATTTTCAAAATGTAATCCATTTGTGATTATGTGCTTGTGGGAAACAGTCTTCCCTAAAATTGAGCTTAAGTCGGGCTTAATATTTAGAGAAAAAAAACCCTATAACAGGTGCATTACAAACAAGCCAAGAAACAGATAAAAGCAATTTCTGTACCATTCTTTTCAAAAGCTGTGAAGCAAAATAGATACCGAGTAGTTTTCTCTGTTTACTTAAGTGGAGATGTGCCAAAGTGTAGACATTTTTGCACAAAGCAGGAGGTTATTTGTAAGTATGCTAGAATAACCACACTTAAAATTTTCTCACTTTTTGTGTTGGTAAATATGAATCATGATATGATAAAAAGTAAGCAAAAGAAGTACTAGCAAATAATTTCTCATATAATCCTATCAATGTAGGTTACTCATGCTTTCTTCCTTTGGTAAACACAAAAGCATGGTAGGCAACAGATTAAACTAAATTGTACTTTAATTATTTGCTTCAATTTACAAGGCTAGAAAATAAATATTTGGCTAGGAATACTAATAATCTATTCATTTTAATATGTAAAATTATTGTTCCATAATTTATCATTGATCACTATTTACTAAAAGAGACCCAGTCAAGATTCTGGATGATAAGAACAGTACCGTTTTGTGTATTTTGATCGTTCGAATTTGTTAAGCATTGCTAAATTATGAGAAAGTGTTTTAGCAAGAGGTAACATGAAGTTAACGTATAAAAAAATCAGAAAGCTTGTCTTTAGAAATGTCTGCTTTTGATAAAACATCCACGATCTTCAATTTATAAAGTTAATATTTTAAATGTGGGGCCTAATTCATTTTATGCCAATAAACGTTTGGAATTGTTGCACTTTAAAGCCAAAATTTTTTGCAACAACTGTTAGATGTAGAGGACCTGAGTGAAGACTAACTTTTCATGAACTGATCATTTTTGCATGGAAACCTAAAATCATTATCTGAAAATAGCCTGTTGTCCGTACTTTAAAGAAAAATTAAAGCTTTCTTAGGGAGGATTCCTGGCCACCTATATAATTAGTTGGACTATTTAATTCCTACTCTCACAAAAAATAATTTAGAATGAAAAATGTCTTTCTGTAGTTTAAGTTTTAACTCACACCTCAGCATCAGTGTCAGCCGAGGCACGAATACCTGCCTCAGAAAGGGTGTGTGAGCCCTTAACCACAGACCAAAGCACTGTTTTTGCTTTTCCTTTTCTAGTGACTTCAGGAAAAGCTTGACATTCTGTAAAACGGTTTCTTTTCAAAACTCTGCAATCAAATTACGCGATGATCAAATGAATTTTTCATTAGCAGTGACTATCATGAAATTTTAAATTAGTCACAAGGTGGTTCACCAGTAACTTTATTAAAATTACTTTTTTCTTACACTCTGGCCCTGCACAATTTATCCACTTTTTGCAAGGTAATTTGCAAGGTAGTTTGCCAGAGAATCTACTGTATTTAGATTGATTGAGCATTCTAAATCATCTAAACTATCTTTGGGATTTTATAGAAACCTAATTCACATGTTCTTATATAAATAATCTCTTTACCCATTTTAATAAAAATCATAAAACTGTCATTTTATATTAATAGGGTCAATATTTCTCTTTCCAGTGATATTTAAATATGAGGAAACATATTTTACTCATTCAGTAAGTAAAATGTCTGAGAATATTCATTTAGGCAACTAGTACTCTAAGAACATCTTCCTAATACTCATGCACCTCTATGTTTGGGACAACAAACACCATGAGATTATCATGACTCACTCTCTCAGAGAACTCAGCCTCTACCTGGAGCCAAACAGAGCAGTAGCAAAGACATTATAAGATGTGCTAATGAAGACTCATCAGGGGCCCAGCGGGATAGCTCAGTGATCTAAAGCGCCTGCTTGGGAAAGCATGGGTGGCTTCAGGGACCGTGGTTCAATCTCCAGCACCACATGCTGCGCCATCCCTGCCCTGGGTGGGTGGGGCGGGCTGAGCCGGCTTTAAAAATGAGTGA
>PVJA010001022.1:23822-79970 GCA_004027025.1 Myocastor coypus
TCAGGAGAGGAGCTGGAGAAAACAGTGAAGCTGAGCTTGTTTCTTCATGTTGATATAGAATTTATTGGCATGCCCATTTGTCCACAGGGACAGCTTCCTGGGCTGGACATCGCATTTCTGAGTGGGCTATTTGTGGAAGTCTACATCTCTGCAAGTGGTATCTTCAAGGGAGAACCAGATCTTCTCCAAGATAACTCACCCCTGCACTTCATAGTCCCCTTGGACTCTGCTAAGAAAATACTGGGAATTCTCTGTTCTCTTCCCAAACCAACTGCAGAGCATAAGTGCTGCGTCCTTCTGCCTTAGCGCCTTATATTCACTCACTTCTCTCAATGAGAAGCCCTTTGTAAATCCAAACTTTTGATTCTAGATTTTTTTACTGATGTGACACAAAACGGACAATTTTTTTTTTTTTTGGGGGGGGTACCCGGGATTGAAAAATAAATTTTGAATTTTTAAAAAAAGTAAATTTTATTCTTTTTGTAATTAGAAAAATAGATGTCCATTTTCCTTTCATCAGCGTAGACACCATGCTGTAAATGTCTGTTGCTATGGAATGTGTTCTATGATTATCTGGTGTGTTTGGACACTCACATTCACATGGAAAAGATTTTAGCAGTTGTGAAAAATCTTAGTGTCTTCTGAAAAAACCTATATCCTCAAGACTATTATCTCCCCAACTATTCAAAAATACTTAAGAGTCACAGTGGTGAATAGTAATGAAAGCTTCTTTTACCTTCTCTGTGAAAATAATCCTCATATTTTGGCTTTAATATGGAAAGCACACAGTAGGAAGATTTAGTTACTCACAAAGAATTAATTTTTTGTAAATTTACTGTTTGTCTTTACATTATTTTTCCTTTTATACCATACAGATTGCTGGTATGGTAGAACCAAATAGAATGCCTGCTTATTTATACCTTCAAACATTTTAATAGTGCTACATAGAAGAACTAAAAATGATTTTTTCCTATATTGTTGTAAGAAATAATTTAATTCTATGTATGGCCTGCATATTAAAAAATGCAATAAATGTGTCATAAAAATTACACTTATAAAATGGAACATTTTAACAGTGACAACTTTTCAAAATGTCACCTTAAAATAAATCCTTATTTTAATTTTTATTATTTTTATTTTTTTAAATCCCTATTTTTAAATCCTTAAAAAATAAATGGAATTCAGAAATATAAATGTTTCAAAACAAATAATCACTTGGTGAAACTGTGATATAGGCCCTTAGTCATTGAAGAATATTATTTGTAAGATAAGATAGCATTTGAGTTCCTGTCTGACACTGAGACTTGGCGATTCAACAGATTTTTCATATTGCTGTTACTTTGGCTAGAGATATAAATACAATTTACACTCATTCTATAGATGCCATTAAGTTGTACAAAGTTGCGAGAATTATCAGGCTCATCTATTACCTCTCAGTGGAGGCCCTGTCCTGTCGTGAGTGACTGATCAAGGGAGGAATCTGTCTTATTCTAGATCTCTTTTGTCAAAGGCTTTCCAGCAAGTGAGCTCTATTAACTGATTAAACTCTTATAAATCAAATCTCAGTCAAAGGGGCTTGAGGAAAGCAAGCAAAGACCAAGTGCCAGGTTGGCCTGGCAGTAATTTATACCTGGTAATCGATCTCCAATTAATGGATGGTGACCAGGAGCGTCACGTTTAGGAGGATTAATAAGGCATGTCTAGATTCAGCCTAAAATATGTCCAAGATGACTTGGGAAGGCAAGGTGGAGTGGTAGGTTATACTAGGCATATTTTCCATGTCTGCCATAGAGAATATCTGTCTGGCTATTTAGATCAGTTCATCAGATTTGTCTAGGGATTTCTCCCGCTCATGGCTTTAGATTTTGGTGTGTGTGCTCGACACCTCAAAGTGTTCAAGGTCCATCAGGCTGAAACACTGACTTACACAGCTGAGACGAGTCTAGTACAGAAATGAGAATCTTAGTGTAATAATTTGCAGCTAGAAATATTGCTGTCAAGTTGATGAAAATATCTGTGTCTTTTCATTCTGGCACTCAGACTGCTAAGGTCATTGAGATAGATATCTTAATGAAGCGGATTAAGTTTTTGGACAAGAGCCTGTGATTTTCTGTTCTGTAACAAGTTCAGCTTTGACTCCAACCTGTATCTCCTTCAGATAATATCTTGCATCTCTGCTTGTCCTGAGGTCCTATGCATATAACTGGAACCTTAAGAAAATTTTCTCAAACTATTTGGAGGGAAGGCCCAACGTATTTGCTATTCAATCTGTCATAGACTGGTACTTTAATATAATAATTCACACTAAGTGAATCATGAAACTACATAAAGACAAACACAAAATAGATTTTTTTTTGTTTTTTAAATCAATGGCCATAACCTGCAAAATTTCTATAAAATACTTGCAAATTTTTACTTTCAACTTCTAAACCACAATGCATGAGCAGAATAACTAATTAAGGGCTTTATTGATGCTAATGAATCTAGGGAAATATATAACACCATAAAGCTTCGTTTTTATGTATAATGTGAAAACTTTATAGTAGATTTGTGGCCCAATATAATCAATGCAATCAGTACATTTATATTCATTAAGTGGAAAATGGAAAGCAAGGTTATGATTTTAAGTGGCCATAGAGGTCCACAGTAGTTTTACTTAACATTTAAGATGTTAAACATGGAGAATTAAAAAATAAATAAATAAACATGGAGAATTATATGAAAATATATGAAATGCATTTGGAACTAAGTCCTTCTTTCAGTAATAAAGCAACTCTTGATGCGGTACTGCTTCATTCTACCATCATAGGAAAATGTTTTGGGGCTACCAGGAGAGGTTTCATTTCCTACCTGAACACTCCTAATTGCATTAGCTTGGTATTCATGGACACAAAAATGCAGCAATGGGCTCCATCAAAACAAACACCCGAAAACTTGCTTGCTGTAATTTTTCTTTTTAATGTTTTTGTTTTTCTCTTTCTTTCTTTCTTTCTTTCTTTCTTTCTTTCTTTCTTTCTTTCTTTCTTTCTTTCTTTCTTTCTTTCCGTTCTTTCCTTCCTTCCTTCTTTTCCTTTCTTTCTTTCTTGAATACAGGGTCTCACTATGCAGTTCAGACTCATAGTGATCCTCCTGCTTCAGCCTCCCCCGCACTGGGATTACAGGCAAGTGCCACCAAGTCTAGTTTCAGGGCTGGCATGACATGTGGTACTGGGGATTAAACTCGGATCTTTGCACATGCCAGGCAGGCACTTAGACCCCCGCACTGGGATTACAGGCAAGTGCCACCAAGTCTAGTTTCAGGGCTGGCATGACATGTGGTACTGGGGATTAAACTCGGATCTTTGCACATGCCAGGCAGGCACTTAGACCACTGAGTTATCTTTCTAGACTCTGTGGTTTTAAATCTGCTAATATATTGGGTCATCAAACAAGTGACAAGTTTTTAGCTGGCATATGAAATTGTGACCCGTTCGTTCCTTAATCATCTGGATGCCTACACATTGCTGAGAGTAGTCAAGAAGTTAGGTATTCTGGTTTCACAGCACACTCATATTTTAATCTGTGGGGTTTTTTATGGGCGGGGGAGCCACTCAAAGCCCAGCCATTGCACAATATAGGAGCTTTATTTCCCATCCAGCTGTGTCTTTTAAGGTTGCACCATTATATAGTATTGTTTCTCCTATGGTTTTGCTCTTAGCCTTGGTTTCTTGGGCAAATCCATCAGTTATAAAGAAAAACTTCATATATGTAGAGTCTAATGAGATTACCATTTGATTCATACCACAGCCATCATTTTTCTAATTGCCAATCTCATTGTTTTTGCTGACATTTTTCTGGAGGAGTAAGGTGTCACCTTAAAGATCTTTTTTGATCAATGTTAGATATACTTTTCAAATAAAATGACCCCTAGTAATTGCATGCCCATTTAAAAAAATTTCATACAGTGTCTCACTTTGCAGTTCAGACTCATAGTGATCCTCTTATTTCAGCCTCTCCAGTGCTGGGATTACAGGCGTGTACCACCACAGCCTGTCTCAGTCTCTGGCTCAACATGCTGAAGAGCAGAACTGGCATGGCAGGGTGTGCTGGGGATTGAACCCTGTTCCCCATGCTTGCCTAAACAGGCATTTAGCAAGCCCACATATCTGTATACTGTATCCAACACCATGTTCATTTGTTCAAAACAAAAAACAAATAAAAAGGTACTCTTCAAGCAGTGAGAAAGACTTTGCCTCTGCTTTACCGGGTATAGAAATCTGCATGGAAGACTGATCATGTAAATGTCTACTGCAGCAACGGTTTCTTGAAGTGTCCCTCCAGTGGTGAACTATAGAGGAAAATTGTGAGCTTTCCAATGGCATCTCCATGCCTTGTCAAATACCTAGTCATGAGAAGTGATTTTCATATAATAATTTCATAGCTAAAGAGAATTCTTCTTAGAGCTCCATCGATAATGTGAGCTTTCCTGCAGAAAAGACCCTGGTAACCACAATCTGGTGTGACTGAACATGTTATCAGTCTTCCTGTACAGATATAATTTCCCAACTACTTCATATTGGTCTCTGTTCTCAGATGAACTTCTGCCTCAACTCTACCAATATATAGAAATAGCAAGCATGATGGTAAAATGGCAAAATAAGTAGAAATTCTGTTATGGACTCACCTACCCTTAATATTCCTGGTCTGGGGAATCTACAAATTGACACATGTCTCTCACATACATAACCAGTGCCAAAGCTTTGAGTTGAATATGCTTTAACCTCCTGTTGATGACAATGACCATCATTGTACTTCCAATATTTTATTGTCCTTTCACAGTAAAGCTAAGTAACATCTCACTCTCCGCTATGCACAAGATCTGTGTACCTATGTGTAATTGATGTGTAACTGGCTATGCATGTGAGTTGGGGGATATAAATGTAGTTAAGATGGGAACTTACCACAAATTCCAAAATATGTACAATATCAATGGTCAGAAAATAATAATAATAGCAGGCTGTGATAATAGAGATAAATACAAACCACCATTAGGGAACAGGGGAGGGCGGGATAAATTCTTACCTAGGTGTGGGGATCCAGAGAGGCCTGGAAGATGAGTGTGAAGTAAAGTTTGGGGATTGATTGGCCTTAGACAGGTAGATGAAGACCAAAAGGGGTATGTGTTACCTGGACGTGGCGTGAGGCAGAGTGCATTTGCACACAGAGAGGAAACCTCTAGACAAGGCAGTTTCATCTTACCTGACTGTCACACATTTTTAACTTGGATGGAAAAATGAGAGAAAATCTATTGGACCAATTCTTTGGGCTGTTTCAGAGTGATCACAACATTACTTATGCGGACTGTCAAATGAGAGGTGAGTTCATAAAAGGATATTAATGTATCATTTTTATTGAGCAAAGTAATATTACAGAAAAGGTGGTTTCAAAGGCACACGGCTCTTTCATTACTGCCTTCAGGGACAATGCTTGATCACTGAAAACAGGCTGCTTTGTTCCAGTTTCCTCTGATGTTTGGCATTATCCAGAATGCATATGCTCTGACTTGGGAAGCGTCAGTCTGTGAAGGCTGAATAGATGTGAGATCCACATATTCAAAATGCGTATGTGGCGGCTAAAGTAAAATGAATGCTGTTTTAATATGTACATCTCTGTGTGCACTGAGAGACTGCAGACGTGTCTCAGAAAAATTTTAAAAGGCACCAATAATGATGAAAACTGGCTACTTTTAAATTTAGCATTTTGTGTAAGAATTAAAGGTGAATATATTTGAAGAAACATTATGTTGGTGATAACAAAGCCTATTCAGTTTCAGAGATGTGACATCGGCCGTATGTGCGATCACCTATCATAGACCTGAATTTCTAGTGGTAGACATCACCAAATGTTCTGTTTATTGCCGATAGCTAGCATCTTTTGAGGTTAGAAAAACTACAAGTCACAAAACCCAAAAAATGTTGAAAGTTAACGTTTGGACGAATATATATATATATATATATATATATATATATATATATATACATATATGACTGGAAAATGCATTTTTTTCAAAAGGAAAGAAATGCTGAAAACAAAACTTTAAGAGTTAAAAGGTTTTGGTGCAGTGAACAAAACTCACTGAACTCTGTCTTTCTTGAATTCTCCTCATCCCTATGAATTGATATGTAATCTCACACATATTTATCATTTCACTTTGGATTCTCTTCGAACCTTTGAAAGAAGGGACATTCCAAGACAGGTGGATTTCTGTTACATCTGCAATTAGATACTCACGGTGTTGCAGTTAGAGCCAGAGGCTGTGCCAGAAATTGGCTAGGATAACTGAGACTCTATTTCATGTGACAACAAAATATCTTGCCAGGCTACTTCTCTTCTTGAAATCCTTTGCTCTCCTCTCCTCGCTTAAAGCATCCTCTTGTCTTCCCAGGCTTTCTCTTTCTGAAATGCCCTTCTCTCTTTAGCTAGTGTTGCTGTACTCTCAAAGCAGACTACAGAGGTTATGTAGTTTTTTTTATTTGTTTGTTTTGTTTTGTTTGGCGTGGACCAATGCTTTCCAAACCTTAATGTACTTACAAATCACCTGGGGATCTTGTTAAAAAAGGAGGTTCTGATTCACCAGGTCTGGGTCTGGCCAAGTCTCTAACAAGCTCCCAGGTGACACAGTGAGCCACGCTTTGGACAGTGAAGCTAGAGGACATTGGCCTCTAAGCTGGTACTTGCTTCGGGACCCTGGCAACTGGAAATGTATGTTTTCTGACTGAAGCTGCTTCAGAATTCGAATGACATTTGTGTATTGGTAATTTCACAAAGGCTGTGTGATCTGGCCTCCTAGATATTTCTTCTCTCTCTCTTTCTCTTTCTCTCTCTCTCTTTTCTATCACTTTAATCTTCTTTCTTAATGGCTTAGACTTAAAACTATTTAAAGCTTCTAGAATGTGTAAGACTCCTGTTTGTCTCAGTGTCTTCGAATACTATCATGTTGGTTGTTGTAGGACCCTGTGATAGTTGCTTTGAAATCCAGCTTAGCCAGTCCTCACCTTCAGGGATCATTCTCTAATCTTTCTCCTGCAATTGCTTCCTTAAGAGTCTCTGGTATCTTCCCACACTATTCCATATTTTCTATATCATAGCTTTATTATAGTCTGCTGCAGTTGTCTACCTATTGTGTTCATTCTTCTTAGGTAGGAAAACTATTATACTTTTCATGTCTGATGCCTGATCATTCGCTGCAATGTCTGGCACACAGTAGCTTTTATGGAAGCTTGCTGACTTCAAAGAAGAAGAGAGATGGATGTGCTGCAGTCATGCTAAAACCTAATGCAAGATCTTCTTTTCTTAAAACTGAGATGGCACTAATAAAAGTAGATTCATCAAAAGTTAGATAGAAAGTGAGGTAATACTGAAGATGTAAAATGTTAGTGTATGGTTAATTGACAAATGAAGAGCAGAGCAGGTAGTCTGAGATCACTGTAGAAAAATGTCACCAAAGCCTTTTATTATTTTAATACTTCAATTCACTTCACAAAGGATTTCAGACTGATAATGCTATAAATTGGAGTTAATAATAGAATGAAAATGGAAGTAATTAAAGGGATAGTGAAAGGAAAAAGAGGATTGTGGGAGTATGGTACACACTGAAATCTGGAGGCCCAGACCAAGAGACTACCTCCTCTGCAGAAATATTGTCTTCTATAATGGAAGGTAGTGTCAGGGTGTTTGGTTGACCCTGACTGATTTCTCCTCTCTCTAACTTCTCTGGGGTGAGTAGGAGCTCCACGTCATCCTGCTTCTGGGTATGGATTGGCTAATAAGGCATTCTGGAAGGAACACGAGTCAGGACATTTATGTTGTGGGTTGCCTAGGGCTGGCTATGCTTTCTTGTCAGTTGTCCCTGTGTTTCACCATCTTCAATTATTTTAATGAGAGTGTGTTCCATGACCTGTTAGCCTACATGCAACTGCTTAAAGCTACATTGGATGCCAGGTGAAATCATGTTTTTAACTATAATGAATTATTAGTGCCAAAAATATTTTCAGTTTCTTCCTGTATAACAGGTAAGAGTTTGTGAGAATGTCCAATTTAGAAATATTCAGAACACAGCCAATCTAAAATCTTGACCGTGCACATTTCACACTTTGTGTGGTAAGGAGACCATAAACCATCTTGGAAGCAAGGAAATATCAATATTATATTTTTTTAATATTATATTTTAAAGACCATGTATGGTTTCATTATTTTTATTCACATCAGACTGATTTTACTGCTCAATTGCAATGCAATCATACAAAGGGGAAACGATTTGGGGTTGGCGCCTTTTTTGTGGAGATAGATGGTCCCGAACCCACGCCTGTCTTCTTTGCTGTTGCTCCATTTTTCACTTCACTGCTATCCATTGTCCTTGGGGGAGGGGGAGGTATACATTGATACACAGTTCAACATTAACATCCATGATGCAAGGCTTCTCAGGAAGAAGACTGAACTGACATAAAGCTTTTTATTTTTCTGAGATGTTTGGTCTTAAAGTTATTGAGAGTCATTTTCAGTTCATTAAATCCAACTGGAAAAACTGCACAAAAGTCACATTTGTGGAAATTCTGAAAATCTAATAAATAAGTATGATTCTGCTAATGTAAAACCCCAATGTGTAAATCTCTGCCTTGGGGTCTAGGATTGTGTTCCAAGCTTCCCATAGGATTTACTTAGAGCACTGTCTGCTTATTTGAGCCTACTTCTGTGACCCAGTAAAAATAGATCACAAGTCCCTACAGTAGAAGATGTATTTGCAGTTGGGCATTAGATAGATGAGCTCCAGATGCTAAAGAAACTGCAAATTTGACGTATAATGATACCAAAGTGAGATTGTTTTACTTCATCCAGTGGGCAAAATGAAAATCCAGCGTGGTACCTGAAACACTTCACATTTTGCCAAGGTTAATTAAATTCATCTTGGGGAGGTGGCAAAGAGAAGATCCAAATAAAATCTCGTGATGGGGGCTTTGCTCCCGCTTTGTTCTGTGGCACTTAAAGATGTCTGAATTTTCTTTTCTTTTTTTTAATGTTCTCTTTCCTTTCCAGGCTCTGTTTATGAAATGTCTGGAAATGAATGCTGTTTTGCAACAGGAGAAGTGATTAAAATCACGGGCCTCAAGATTAAGAAGATCATAGCTGAAATTTGTGAAAATATTGAAAGCACTGAGGCTCCGCCACCATTTGAGTTGCCGATGGACTTTCCAGGTAGAGTGGACTGCAGCTATTTTGCATTTGGCGATCTGTGCCGTTGATCATTTTGTCAAATCAAATAGAAACCATGAACACGAGGGCTGACTAGATAGCTCAGCAGACTGAAGCACCTGCCAAGGCAGGAGCGGCAACTGGGGTTTGATCCCCAGAGTACTGTGCCAGCCCATCCCCAGGGCACACTGAGATGGCGGTTGACACTGGGCGTGGTGGCGCACGCCTGTAATCCCAGCCTTTGGGAGGCTGAAAACAGGAGGATCACGACGAGTCTGATCTGTGTAGCGAGACCCTGTAGACCCTGTGCTAAAATACAAGCAAACAAATGAAAAAGAAAAGAAAAAAGAAAACAGTGAGCAAGTGAATCATGTGTTTTCTACTCTAGTTCAATGAGTTAAAATAAATCACAATTCTTTTAGTGAAATTAATTTAAGGGCTCAAAAAAGGACAAATATTTTATGCAGTTTAATTGTATGTTCTTTACATAAGAATTAATCATTTTGGTTAATGTATTTAATAACTTTCTAAAGTAAAATTTTTGACCACCTAAAATCATAAAAAAATTTACATGTTGATATGGTAGAATGATGTTTTTCATGTTTGTACATTGCATAATGTTTAAGCCACATTAAACTAATGCATCTTCCCAAATATTTATCAATGTTTTTTGGTAAAAGTCTTCATTTTTGTTTTTTTAGCTTTTCAAAGTATAGAGTGTCCTCCTGTTATCCTTAGTCATCTGCTGTACAATAGTACAAAAGTTACATGTTCTTTATTAACGTGTGCATGTGTTATGAGATAAAAAGAAACAAGAAAGAATAAAAATATAACTCAGAATTGCTTTCCAGGAAATGTTAGGTCAACTCCTTGACCAACTCTGGATATCTGCTTTGTGTTCTCACTATATATTGAACACCATAACCTGTAAACTATTGAGTAGTCACTGATGATTTATTTTTCTTTTTCTCTAGATTGGAGTTGTCAGTTTTTCCACTAGGGGCCAGATAGTAAATATTTAAAGCTTTATAGTCAGATCCTCTTTCTCAAATGCTCTATTCTGGTGTGGTAACTCGAGAGTACCTGTAGTTCCTATAGATAATTCATAAAACCATAACTATGTCTCAACAAAACTTTATTTATAAAAGCAGATGGCCATCTGGAGTTATTCTGTTAATTTTAATTTACTGGCCTCTACTCTAAACTTAAAATCCCTTACCGATTCCTTCACATATATGATGTTATTTTTAGAACCAAGCCATACTATCTGGCACAGGAATCATGCTCAGTATTTGATCAATGGCTAAAGAAATAGGTAGTAAAAGGAAAAGCTTACAATACATTGTGTGACACAATGTGCCTGAAGTTGGATGTGCTTGGATCTGATGAGATTTTGTAACAAACATCAAACTGAACTGGTCGCCTTCCAGAGCATGGGTTCTGAAGTCACATTTCAGTCCATTTCTGCCCCTTCTTCGTCTTGCAACCCTGGCAACCATGTTTATCCTCTTCTCATATGAAAGAGAAATACTACTACTATCTATCTCCTAATGTTGTTTGGAAGACTAGTATTAAAAAGTATTTAAATTGCTTTAGAATGATAGCTAGTATCATGCAAGGGCTATTAGAACGTGTCAGTTTTTACTACCATTATTAAGATTATTATTGCTATCACTCAAGGAGTCAGGAAATGCTTTTCAAAGAGTGTTATAATAGGGAAAATTGTAGGGAATGAAAATGAATTAGCTATTCTGAGGATAACAAATTTCCAAGTGCTTTAATAACATATCCCTTTCAATTGCCACCTTACCCATTTTTAAATTCTAACTATTGCTTCTTCACTGCCATCTTTTATAAAGTGATTCTCAAACTTGACTGTGTCTTGGAATCTAGTCATGTATGTTAAAAAGCCTAATAGGCCATTTGCATTAGAAATTCACTTTCTTTGGTCAAGAGAATTCTAGTCTTTAGCCTTTCTTAAAGTTCCCAGTGTTGAGAAGGAACCCTTGAGAAGCATTTCCCTCAGCACTGTAAACAGATGCAAAACTTGTTGTTTTGTTGATGACTACAGTTTTTCATCCTTTAATTATTGCATTTGTTCCATTTTGTATGTAACTGAAGCTATTTGTATACTTATCTAGCTAACACTGGGTATCTCATAAACAATGAAGTTGCTGAAGATAGATACAATTTCGTTTACTGCTATGATCCCCATGGTGTCTGGGACAAAATGTATCTAAAAATGTTCTTTGAGTTAAAATTACTGGAACCTTCTGGCACAGAAATGTTTCTTATCAGAGGAGTGAAAACACTTAGCTTTTGCTCGAGTTCTGATTTGGAGAGGTGCCACTTACTATCAGTTAGGCAAAAGTTTTAAAAATATGTTTATAAATTAGTGTTATTATGAAAATCAAGATTAAAATAGAGGAGTAGAGTGATTGGTGATGATGAGGGAATCTTTTCTTTCAAAGAAGACTCCTAGATGATGATACCATTAAAAAGGTCACAATTACAGGACTAGTTCTCTATCAGCCCTAGGGAAAAGGGTAGAAATGATGGCCATATATATATATATATATATATATATATATATATATATATTTTTTTTTTTTTTTATAAAGCTCCATAAAAGCCTATAGAAAAGAATGCACTTGGAGTCTTTTGTATAAAAACAGATGCAATTTAAGACCATAATGTTGGGACCAGTGAGATAGCTCAGTGGACTAAAAAGCATGATTAGGCAAGTGTAGGCAAGTACAGGGACCGTGGTTTGATCCCTGGCACCACATGCCATGCCAGCCCCACTCCCAGCGTGGGCTGAGCCTGCCAGAGTCCAGGCTTAGTGGTGCCTGCCTATAATCCCAGCACTGGTGTGGCTGAAAGCAGGAAGATAACCACGCATCCAAGCTGCCTAATGAGACCCTGTAACAACCAAATACATTTTTTTTAAAGATCAAAATGTTTAGTAAATTAGATACATGAGTTTATTTTTTTATTTTTGAAATTTTTTTTTTTTTTATTTCTTGTTTCAGAACCTTTATTTGTTTATTCACTCATTTTTATGGCCGGCTCAGCCCGCCCCGAGGGCAGGGCTGGCCCAGCATGTGGTGCTGGGGATCGAACCGCGGTCCCTGCAGCCGCCCAAGCTTTCCTAAGCAGGTGCTTTAGACCACTGAGCCATCCTGCCAGGCCCCTAGATACATGAGTTTAAATATTGTCTGGTTTCTCTTATATGAGGGTAAATATAAATAAATACCAAAGTGAAGAACGACAATAGGAAATGGGGAGATAAATCTTATGCAAAAGAGAAGGGCGCTATCCAAGTGGTGGAGCGCCCCCTGCAGTGCCAGCACTTGGGAAGCTGAGGCAGGAGGATCACCATGAGCTAGAAGCCAGCCTGGCTCTCAAGAGGGACCCTGACTTTAAAAAAAGTCACAAACAAGTAAAGGGGACCAAGAAATGGATGAGGGAGTGTGATATAAAGATTAAGATGTGTTCTGTACAGGTATCACCTCCCCACGATGGATGGGATCATTCTGTACTAAAAAAGTATGCTAATAAAACACAAATACATAAAAACTTCCCGTTTAAGCTCCAGTTAGATTTCAAATTCAGTGCTTTTAAACCCTTGCTTTCTTTGTCTTATTATCTCAATTTCCTTTTGTTACTGATTTCTAATTTTACTTGGTAGTTGTCAGGATGCATAGCCCTTGATGACTCAATTTTAAAATTGTCATTGAGACTTGTTTATCAACTAATGACATCCTCAGCAGGAATCGAACCTTTCAGTATTTTTCATTTGGCAAATCAACAGAAGTTGAGTATTATTCTGCTCAGATCAGGTAGATTTTCATAACCCCCAAAGAGTTTATTTAAGGTCTGGTAAATTCATTTTTCTTATGGGCATGCCTTATTACAAGTGCTCTGCTCTATTTCGAGTTGATCCTTACACTCCTTGCATTGCTACAAGCTTGGGGGACATTTCCAGCGAGCTGCATTGTGAAAGCTATCAATTTCTGGGAAGTATTAACTCAGAGGAGTATGATGGTCCTCTCAGGATTCACTTACCTAAAGATTTTACTCTCAGACTTGCTTCGTCTGAGCTGCTAGTGACTTAGAAGGTACAGTTCAGGTTTCTCTTCCACGATTTTGATTCCCATGGAAGTTTCTCCTCAGGATTTCTTATTGTGATTTTTCAGGATTCTTTGTGTTTCCAAATCACAATTGTGATTTTTCCAGTTATCTCACTTTTGTGACAAATCTAGAAAATGTGGTTGCTGACTGACTGCGACTCTGCTTTCCTTTTGGGTCAGCCCTTACCTTCAGACAGTCCTTTATAAATGTTTACTTTGCCTATACTTCTGGTTCATGTAGAGTCTGAGAGTCAGTCAGAATTAGGTGCTAAGCCCTCCTCAAGTCTTCTCTGCCCACGCATGTATTTCTGGAGATGGGCAGAGTTGTAGACATGTTTGTTTAGCTCACTCACTGTTTTTACCAATTGCTGCTGGAAGAAACAAAAGCTAACTGTTGTCCATGATGGTTTTTGATAAGCACTCTGAAGAAAAGGTCTCCGCATCAATGATTTCCAAATGAGGTCACAGAAAAATCAGCCATCCAAAAGTGCGCTTGCAGGGAACCAGAAGACATGTTGAATCTTGGCAGATTTCTGGGCCTGGGTTTGAGGAACCCAACCCCTACCTCCCTTCTTCAGTGATTTCCAGAATTCTGATTTTGTATGGTTCCAAGCGATTGGTTTTCAAATCTGTAACAGACCAGAAAGCAGAAGAACTGAAGAAGGTTGGGGCTACGGCAGGTCAAGATGCTATAGTATTTGTTATTCTTAGCAAAATGCAGGCAGTTTTCTTCAACACATTTTCACCACACTGATCAACACTATGGCACAGAGCTACTATCAGTAATCAGAATGCTGTAATTTCTAGTTATTCAAAAAACCTCATCCTTCCACCAATTTTTCATTTCTTTTATGAAGGAGGAAATTCCTGCAGCTTTTTAATTCCACAAATTTGCTGACACAATTCTACATAAAAATAAGTAAATGCAAATCCTCAACTTAATATAGTAATGTAAGAGTTTTAATGAAATCCCAGAAAGTTTATAAGAATGATTTTTGCAATGAGAGTTTACTAAAAATAAATGTCAAATAATAACTTTGTAGATGTGACTCCAGAAATCTCAACCTGGGGCAAAGAGCACAGAAGGATAGATGTGTAGAATTTTAGAAAGATACTTTTAGGAAACAAAAGGAAAATGAAGTTTTTTTTTCCTATAGTATCAATAGGAAACTAAATATACAATATGTGTTACTATTGCATCCTATATATTGTTTTATTTTCATATGTCTCTATTTTGTCACCCTTGAAAATGTCAAGTATATTAAAAGAAATAAAAAAAGCTATCATTTAGTTCTCTATGGGAATAAACCGGCTTAGAAGTACATTTTTTAGAAGATAGCTCTTTTAACTGAGCCTTTTTATGAGCTGGAAAACATGTCATTCTGGCCAAACACAACAAAAATGTATCTTGATACTTGGGAGTTCATTGTGTTATCCCCATAGACTGGAAAATCACATAATATTTGGTTTATAGTGAAGATCCAAATTTTCAGATTGCCTCCTGGAAAGATTTACTCCTCCTTTGTAGTGTCATAAAACATGAATAATAAATATCTCCTCTTTAGCCATGAAAATATTCCAAAAGAAAATGTTTCAATATATCGTTATGATGAACCGAGACTTCCTGGGCTCCCAACCAGCGAGTTTACATTGCGTCTCTAAACTATATGATCAAGGAAGACTGTAGACATAGCTATAAAACCACGGTTAAAATGACAAAGCTGCATTGAGGAAATTTTTCTTTTTCAATATTTAGGCTCCATTTGATGACTATATTACTGTGTAGGAATTTTGTTGCCAGAGGCAGGAGCTATAGGAAATGTGGAAGTAAATCTTAGTGACAGAATTTCCTCTGCTGTATCACATTCCACTCTGTCCCCATCAACACTCCAGTGATGGTCCTGGTAACATGTTGGATGCTATTCTGCATGTATCCATGTACATATAATATAGCCTATGCATTGAATTCGTGTGTTACAGTTACTAAGAAACCAAGCAAATTGCCTAAAGTCATGAATTATGTCAACATATAATTGCTATGTCCAAATACATGAGATAAACAATTTAAGAAGAAAAATAAAATGTATTTGGATTCACCATTTCAAAAGTTTGAAGTCATTGGTCACTTAGCTGCATTCAGACCTGGGACAATGTAAAATACCCTGCTGAGGTCACGTCTACCGTGACTTCACTTCCTGTGGTGAGGCAAGATGTCCTGGCAGCCCATCAAGAACCATGCGCACTATGACCTCACATCTGTCCCCTGTGCCCACCTCCTAAAGGTTGTACTTTGGCTCCACAGCATGCCGCTCTGCCAGACAAGCTTTGGGCAATGGCCTGTAGTTAAGACCAAATCTTCACAGCTTTGTTGAATCTATGTACTCAAGCTATATACGTAATTCACAATTTCCTAGTAAGTACATTTATCCAAGACTTTTGATGTGTAAAACATTATCTAAAAATTACAACAAATGTCTCACATATTTTCTTTTTTAAAAAATACATATATGGACAGACAGACAGACAGACAGACAGACAGATAGATAGATATTTTTGTACAGGGTCTCCTGTGCAGCTTGGCCTCATGATCCTCCTGTTTTAAGCCTCCACAGTGATTGGATTACAGGCATATGCCACTATGCTGGACTTGGTCACCAGCTCACTGTGCCCCAGGGATGTGGCCAGCGTGGCCTGTGATGCTGGGAATTGGTTCTCTGTGGGAATAAACCAGCTTAGAAGTACATAGTTTCAGAAGACAGCTCTTTTAACTGAGCATTTCCATGCTTGCCTAAGCAGGCAGTTAGTCCACTGAGCTATCTTACTGGCCCTCACATACTTTCTTGACCAGTGTGGAAGAAAGATTTAGAAAAATACTAAGAACAACTAATGACAAAAAAAATTATTAGAGAAGTGTTTGAAAATGAAATTGAGGATAAATGGCTAAAATTTATGAAATATGCTCCTTTATGATTGTATGTCAAAATATCTAATTAATTAGCATTTTCCAAAATTAATTTTTCTGTTGTTTTACTTGGGGAATATAAACTTAGTGCATAGAATACACATAGTATTATGTTGAATATATTAATTCACTGCATTTTAATGAACACTTGATCAATGAACACTTTTATCTTTAGTTGTATAATTTTAGTTAACTTTTTATTTAACTGAAGTTTTTTTTTCTTTCTAAAGGAATCTACAAAGAAAATGTGTATTAATCTATTTGATAGCTTTGTAAAAATAACACTCCCATGTTCCAGTTTTGAAAGGCTTTATTTAAAAGAAAGAAGAAGTAAGTGGAATTTTCTGTTTTCCATCTGGATATTAAGATAAATCTTGGCTCAGAGCAGGCCTACATGAAGTGCCTTCTCTGTCCTTTAGATAACTTTCTGTCCAAGAAAGCAGGGTTATGCTTCCAAATTTTCTGGGTCAAATTCTCTTAAGGCATATCTTTCCCACTGTGCTCACTTAAGCAAAATAAGTTCAGCTGGGTCTGAAATAATTTCCTACAAGGAAAATAACTTTCTATACAAACTATGTCACAAAGTGTGAGTTAATCAACATGCAAAAGAAATTCATGCTCTTGTAGTAATTTACAGTTCTACTTTTTGAGTCAAATGCTCTTCTGTCCTTTAATGTGTGATGAGATTATTTATGTATGTCCTAAGGCTTTGGATAATAACCATGTATGTTATCTAGAAGACAAAATAGGCTTTGTAATTCTAAGTTAAAGTGTTCCTTTTTTCCAACCTATGTAATTCTAAGTTAAAGTGTTCCTTTTTTCCAACCTATGTACTGCTTAGCTTTAGACCAGAATTGTACCACAAAGATCATTTTGATATAAGCTACTCCACAGCTGATACAGTTCAGCAAGGCTTCATAGCATGAATATTTTATAGCTACCTTCTAAGACCTCTTTCCTCACTCTTTGGTCTTGCTAGGTGTCTTTCCTACTGTACAGTTCCTTTAAAAGCTCCTTATGATGTTGTTTTGACTGAATCACCATGGAGGGACTATCATGAAAGCAGCCTGATTTGCCTGAAAAAATTGTACGTTTGAGTCTTTAGTTTCCAATGATATTTCTGGGATTTAGAAGCCAAGCTTCAGGAGCACAAGCAGAATTCATGTATTCTCCCTGACCCCATGTGTCACATAGGATAAGCCACTGCCTCTCCTGTTGTGACCCTTTACACCAGTGTGACATATTTAGTGTAGGTCAAAAGCTTACATTAATTGATCATATCACCCGCAGTCCATAGCTGTTAGGATGAATCAGTGCTATACATTCTATGAATTTTCATAAACATATAAGGACATGCATTCTGTCTATACTGTCCTACAGGATAGTTTTCACTGCCTTAGGAGTTCTTTGTGCAGCGCTTTTAGCCTTGTTCACTTCCTAATGCTTATAACTTCTGATCTTTGCGTTGATGCCATACTTTTGCCCTTGCCAGTGTCAGCTATTTGGAATCGTGGAGTAACACAGCCTAATATATCCATTCAATGTTCAGCCATGGCTTTTCATGGTTTGACAAGTAACTTCACTTAGTGCTGAATTAGTACTGCACTGCCTTCAGTTTCCATAGCTTTTCCATTCACTTCCTGAAGCATTTCCTGAGAACTTCCAAAGACTGGCAGTTAGGGGTAAAATTGCTGTTAACCCAGGGAGGGAGGTAAGTAAAAGCTCCATACAATTTTGTAACTAGAGTGACCTAGTGCTATATTTGGTAAGTTTGTTCCTGCTGTTTTCTTGTCTGATGTTAACCTATAGCCAAAGATATATGATTTAATGTCATGAGGGAAAAGGCTCACTTCTGAAGAATTGCCAGAATTACTCTTGAAAGTAGAATTTTACTCTATGTTTTATTTGAATAGTCCATAACTTCTTAAATGCATACTATAATCATTGATATAATTTGCAATGTGTTAAATGATCTTATTTACAGTTTTGAGTGCACATGAAATTATTTTTTAGAAGTAAAAAAAAATTCTTAAAGGTTTTGATATAAATAGAAAAATCTTATCTCTACCAATATGCATTTTTACTAAGGTCAAAGGGATCAATTCTACTGCTTTTTGAGACTGAAGGTTAAATTTGTTTACCTCTCCCCTCCCTTATTTTTAAGTTAATGGCTTTACTTGAATATAACTTATATGTGATAAAATCCACCTGCTTTAAGTACACAAATCAATTGTTTTTAGTTTCATACACAGATATTTTTAAATGACTATATATATATATATATATATATATATATATGCACAACTTTTAACCATTTGAGAGTCGTATATTTATATACTTTCCTTCATTTATTTACTAATTTACTGATGAATATGATAAAAGTATTCTTTTTAAAATGAGGATAGTAAGGTGTAGTGGCACATGCTTATAATCCACAAGCACTTGGGAGGTTGAGGCAGAAGTATCCCTCTGAGTTCAAGGCCAGTCTGAGCTACAAAGGAAGTTTCAGATCAGTATGAACTGCATAGTTAAAGCTTGTTTTAAAAAATTTTTAAAAAACCAAAAGATAAAATGAAGAGATATTCAATATTTGAATCACTAAAATTAACTTTGATAATTGTGTCTGAATTAATATGTAAATTCACCAAAATGATAATCATAATATTCATATTATAAAATCATTACCACACTCTTGCCCCATGACTAAGCTATGACTTGCCTTGGTGAGCCTTAGCCCACTCCCCTTGCATACTCGGAGAACCTAGAGAGCTTTGGCCTGCCCCCACCATCACTGGATACTTCTCGAGCTGTGACTTGCCTCTCCCTCACCGAGATGAAACCACACTGAGCTCCACACAGTGGGAGCTTTGGTGAGACTACTCCATCCTCCCACTCGCACAGGAGTCTTGCTCATCCACTCCTGCCCTCTACTATTGCTGAAGAGTCAGAGTGAACATTGGGAGCTTCAAAGGTGTCAGGCAGAAGGAGCAAAAGGCAATCTCAAACCTCCAGGCCACGCAAAACAAGTTCAGGAAACAAAATCACAGATGAACTTGGAGTCACACCCTTAAAATTTTGGAACTGATGCCAACTGAAGTAAAGAAATAACTTGACCAGGTTATATAAAATTCAGATCAGAAATAATCTTTTAGGTTAAAAAAAATAAATAAATGACAGGTGATGACCAGATATCTCAGCAGATTAAAGTGCTTGCTTAGGCAGACCCAGTGGCCAAGGTCCAATCCCCCATATGGCATGCCCACCCCCAGGGCACGTTGAGACAACAATTGAGACTGGGCACAGTGGCATGAAACCTGTAATCCTAGCGCTTTGGAGGCTGAAAGCAGGAGGACCACACGAGTCTCATCTGTGTAGTGAGACCCTGTAGACCCTGTACTAAGTACATAAAAGAGGAGAAATGACAACAGTGATGAGTGAATCGATCAGTGGATCTAAAGAAGACATAGATAAAAATTAGAGGGGAACAGAAAGATGATGGATACATTGAATGAACAATACAGGGATAAACTAGAACTCATGAAACAGATTCAAACAGATATGCAGGACATTAAGAACTCCAATGAAAACTGGCCAAAATGCTTGAACAAAACTGAAGATAGAATTTCAGACCTCGAAGTTCATATTGCAACTAGTGAACACAAAAGGAAAGATTTCTTAAAGGTAACAAAAAAAACAGGAAATGACACTGCAAAAGCTGTAGGATGGTGCAAAGAAAATTAGGTTTAGTAGGCATTGATGAAACAGCAGGAATAAACACAAATCACATAAAAACAGTGTTTGTAGAAGTAGCAGCAGAAAATTTTCCAAGCATGGGGAAATAATCTGACAGATAAATGATGCATACAGAACACCATTGAGCTATAATCCAAATAAATGTAGAATTTTGAGCCCTGAGAAAATAATTCTAATGTTCATTCTGGAAAGTAAAGAAACAAAAATACTCAAACAAATATTTAAAAATAAAACAAAATAAGGAGAATAATACAGTCTAAAGTTTTAATACATAGTACTGTATATTATCAAAAATCAAATCTGAAAAAATAAATTGCTTTAAAAGTAGCAGAACTGTTTGTTATATAGAAATATCAGAGCAATGCTTTGGTTTGATTCTAGTGCCTATATACTCATCTGTTTGCATAGAGCTCAGAAAAAGTTTATTATAGATTATTGCTTTCTATCTGATAAGACAGATATTATGTATCTAGGATTAAGACATAATTGTTTACTTAATTGTTCTGCTATAGTTATTAGGGGTTGTTTTGTATTTTAGGGAAGGGTCTACAAGGTGTTCAGGGTCTCACTACTAGATCAGACTCATAGTGATCTACCTGTTTACAGCCTCTCAAGAGCTGGGATTACAGGTGTGCACTACCATGCCTAGTCTCAGTTATTGGCTCAGTGTGCCCTGGTGACATGGCCAGCAGGCAGGCCTGGGGATCCAACCCCTTGCCCCTGTGCCTGACTACCTTTGCCTGAGCAGACACTTAAAGAACAACTGAGCAGGGCCCCTAATTATTAGTTTAGAGAATAGTAATTAAGATTGGATAATTAACTTTACAAAGCATATCAAAAGGAATCTGAAGCAGATGAGAAGTTGCACTTTTAGTAAAACTATTTTATGTCTGATTTGAAACAAATCTCAGATTACAAATGTAGTAAAAATTATTAGGCTGGGGAGATACCTTGGTGGTATAAGTGCTTCTCTATCAAGTGCAAGGTCCTGAGTTTAATCCCCAATGCCACATGCTGTGCAGAGCCTGGAACACCAGGTGCACCATACTGAGCCCTAAACTGGGTGTGGTAGTGCATGCCTGTAATCCCGGCTCTGGGCAGACTGAGACAGGGGGATCACTATGAGCCCAAACTGCGTAACAAGACTCTGTATCCAAGACAAAGAAATAAAACTCTATAAACAATATATTTGATTATTTAAATTTAACTTTTATGTACTAGAGACTATTTTATGCATTTAGGACAGGCTCTACAGAATCTCACTCTACAGATAGGACTTGTTGTGATCCTGCCTGCTTTTCAGCCGCCCAATCACTGGGACTACAGGTGCATGCCACTATGCCCAGTGTCACTGTGTCATTTGCCACCTGAACACAACCCGGGGGGTGGGGGTCAGCATAGCAGGCTGGGGACTGAACTCCAGGCCCCTGCATCTGCCTAAGCAGATGCTTTAATCTGCTGAGTTATCTGGATGTCCCCTGAGACTTTTTAAAATGGAAGAAATTTTTCATAGTAAAATATGGAAAATGAGTATGATTTTAGATACCGCTAAAATGTAAAACAACAAATACAATGAAAAACTAAACAAAGAAAAAAATCAAATGGCTCCTTATGTTATAGCAATTAATATGTACTCATCACTATAAATTAACCAAATTAATAAACTTTTCCATGCATTTTATTATTTCTACCTCTGTGATTTTGACAATAGTGAAAAAGATAATAGTAAATGGTTTGTCTCAAGCCAATCTGAGGGGTAAAATTGTTCTAATCCTTTGAAAACAAATTTGCTGATAGATTGATTTGCCCTTCTGAAAACAGATTTGACATATTCCACATACCATCTGTCAGTTAATGAGAAAATATTTATTCCATGCATGTGTAGATACTGTGATTAATGGCAGAGCTATTCCACGACTTGGTCCTGCTGCTGTGAAAACCCCCCATTTTCTAGTAATAGGGCCTTTCTAGTGCTTAACCCTTTCATTTTGTGGATCCACGCAACAGAATAAACCTATAAAGGATTAATCATTTTAGAGTTAGTTGTAACAGCAAATTGATGAGATCAACTTTAATACTCGATAATGTGGGAAGAGACCAATTTCAATACATCAGATATAGCATATTATTCAAGCACTAAAATTATATTTGTGAAAAGTATTTTCACACATGGAATTTAATCACCATTAAATGAGAAAAGTAGGAGGCAAATCAATGCACACAGTAGTGCTTTCGTGCTGAAAAAATTTCTTTCTGCTTGAATACTGAGATTGAAAAAATAAAGTCCCTTTGGAAGGGGTATTTCACTCCAGTGGGGGATATAAGTGATGTTATTTTATATTTATTAAATTTTGATAGCACATGTATATGCATTTGCATATATACTTATTATTTTGCCTCTTCCTCACACAAATAAAAATTTGGACCAAGTAAGCTTAATGTGCCTTATGGCTTCAGCTTAGCAAGCTTCCATGTCTCTTAAGATGGGAAACATTAATACTACTTAGATCATACAATTCTTCTGAAAATCAAATACCGTCCATAAGGGGTGGGTGAATGCCTGCTGTAAGCCTTGGCACCAGGGACTCTCAGAGATCTGTTACTCCTGTTTTGATTCATGTTTTCTTTAAGTATTTAGAGGTGCTCTGTTTCAGTAAACCACCGAAGCATGGGCCTGTCCTGTCCTCATTTCATCTCTGTTCTCGCTGTAGTGAAAGCAGCTTCCTTCCGGGGGTGACAAGTGGCTCGTTGGCCATGGGCAGGCCTTCGCCACATGCTGAGCTCTGCTCTTTCTCTGTTACTTTCTGTGCTGTTGTGAGACTTCCTGGGGTGGTCAGAAACATGCATGTTCAGGGCCGCTGGACTGTTCACATGTGGAGCGCGCTTCCTCAGAAACAAACCGTGTGTGTTTTATCTTCTGGCTGCCAGAGGATCACGTTCACAGGGTGAACCTTCTGGCCTTGTCCGGGACCTCCTGTCTGAGACTGACCACATCCACTGAGGCAGCTGAGTGGAAGCCACCTGCGCCTCTGTGCCGCTGCACCAGCGGCTCACTTGCAAGGCCGGTTCACCAGGGGGAGGTTGCCAGGGAACAGCGAGACTGCGCACGTGAGATTCTCTGGGTGGTGAGGGGCGGCCCAGGCAAAGAGCCGGGGATGAATTTTCAAGCCACTTTCAAATTTCTATTCTTGGTCTTCTACTTAGTAATATGAAACCCCACAGGGTGTTCTTAGAGAGAAAATACTCATTTTTCTATGCTGGTAAATTTAGAAAAATAAGATTCACTTTTCTTTATTATGCACATAGAAAAAAAAAAAACCTATTTAAACCATAAGCCTCAAAATCCATTTACAACTTATAGTTAGATTTGAAAATGATACCTCTTTCTAATTTGAATTTAAGGTAAACCGATTTTTGTTTTGCATAACCATGTGTAACAGATTCTTTCATTTATTTTTATTTATTTATTTATTTATTTTTTGAGCACTGCATGGCAAAAATCCGCAAATATGTGAGACAAACCACATTACAAGGAAACATCATGGCATATGTTGACAGTTATAAAAGAATTGCTGCTGTTTTCACCCTTCACACTAGAATAATTTTTTCAATATTTACCTCCCATGTGTAGAGAGGGAAACATATGGGGCTTTCCATAATCATAAGCACAAACAGGTGGATACTTAGGTGCGCTTAATTTACAAGCAGCATCCGTCCCGCGGAGCACAACCAGCTTCACAGGGCCCCTGACTCCTTCCGCTAGAAAATTAAGATCATTAAAATGGAGGGAGGGTACAGTCCTCTCTCAGTTGGTTTCAAATACCTTTCAGAGTCATGAATAAAACGGCTGTTCAGAAATACTGGGGCATTTTGCTGATTCTTTTGCTCAAGGGAACTTCAGGAACTGTGCATGATGTGTACCTGTGAATAGCGACAAGAAGCACAAAAACCGCAATGCGTGCACCTTTTATCCTTCCTGTCAGGTAATCTGCCCATCGTGGACAGAAAGTTGCGCTTCTTAATAGCCAAGTATTTATTGGGGGATGGGGGAGAAAAAAATCGCCCAGAGCAGACCAGGAAACCTCCCTCAATGGAAGACCACTCCAAGTAGCTACTTAAAGCCTATTTCCATTTTCCAAACACTCAGGAAAAAGAATTTTGCTGCATCTGGCCCCCAGATGGATCTGTGCATTTTAAATAGTTTCTTTCTTCTAAATTGATCCAGACTGGGCTAGCCAGTATTTCTTTAGGGCACTGAAGCTCGAGTGCTCCTAATTCTTCTGAACCTAGGATCATCTTGCAATAGCTTGAAATTGAGAGAAAGTGAGGAGATATAATAACCATTGTTTCTAGTTTTTGTTTTTGCTTTTGAGGAGGTGACTACCATGCATTCAGTGCCATGTAATCAGGTCATAGGCATTACTTGTTATAATGGCCTTATAAGCTAGGAGATGTCATTCTGCATATTTCATAGAAGGGGATCTTGAAAACCTGATGATTTAAGTTATCAATTTATACAAAGAAAGGGTTTATCCCAGAGGGTTAACAGAAGGACACCATATAGTCTCAACCCCTCCACTCCACCCAGGGCTGTGTTCTCTTGTGCTGAAAATTCCCCTTTGGAAAGTCATCCAGGGCCAGCAGCAATAAATCTGTGGAGTTTTGAGAATCCTCCCCACAAAGTTCAGTGAGAGATTTTGGGCCCACCTTTGAGGGCTGTGGCATCTCTGTCTGAACCTGAGGCCTCCCATGTCTTCACATAACATTGGAAACACAGCCCCCAAAGATCAGGGAGGGTCCCCACTTGTGTTCTCATGAAGGTTTGTGTGAGGAGCAAATACATTGTATTTCCTTGTGCTAGGTCTGTTACTCATTTCCACTCCTTGGGAGAAAGATGCTTTTAAAGTACAACAGTATATATGAGGTATTTAATAATAAACTACCCTTATAACAAAGATTTGGGCATGGATACTGTTAGGTTTCTTGGTGCAGCAAAGAAATAGGAAATATAAAAGAGGCCATTATTGTGAGCATGGGGAAGACCATAGAAAAGGAGAGATCTGGAGCTTCTGAGGGCCTGGATAGAGGGAACAGGGCTATGTAGGGACGAGACGGAGGTGGGGGTTAGAAGGCAATTTGCATGTTGTAGCAGAGAGGCATTAGGCAGGTGGTGGGAAAAAGGAAGTTGCAATTTGTCCAGGGAAAAGGAAGGCGGAGCATAGCACGTGGCCTCCGGTGGCCTGAGACATGTGGGCTCACCAACATGATGGTGTAGCAGAATTTTTTACTAAGGTAGAGAGAGTCAGTCATTCCTGTTTTTTGGTTATAGGGTGTGACAACTCTCACAGACTACTCCCTGCTGAGCAAGGATGCTGTCATGGTAGGCGGCGTGGGGACAATGGACACTGCTTATGTGGAAGCTGGTATTGGGGAGTTTTGCCACTATGATGAGTTTATTGGCCATGCTTGCATGGAGCCTGGCTTACATAAAAATTTTTGGAAGGTTAAAAACATGAGCAGGTTGTTATTGTGATTAGAGGAACCAAGACAGGAGCCTGGAAGAGCCTCTCACCATGACCATGCCAAGGGGGATGAGTATCGATTTCGTAGTTCCTCTAGTTTGTGTTCTAGGAGTGTAGGAATGTGGGTGCCCTGGGAAGTGCCTTGAGTCTAGTTAGAGCTAAGGGAAAGAGCTGAGTCCAAGGGAGGTAGGTATCCACTCTAGGGTAAATTTGATGAAATGGGCCTTCGAAAGCCCATTTGCCTCTACTACTCTAGATCTACTGATTATGGCATGTTTTACCCTTTTTTGAGTGTCTGTGTTTATTGAGATACTATGAACCATATGTCAGAATATATGTAACTGTGTTATTGATAGCCCTGCGATCTAACTAAATGATAAAAACTACTAATTTTAAGTACTGGAAGAGTAGGAGTATTCTATGGCATATAGGCAGTTTTAAGAAAATCATTGGCAAGGAGACATCAAGTTATAAGCTTGAGTTCATTGGTGGTTAGGGGCTATCAGATGTTGGAGGATACAGGGAATACCTGAGAGATCCCTCAAGTGAACCAGTACAGGTGTGGCAAGAGTAGGAACTGAAAGGGGCCAAAGGATGTAGTCAGCAAGGGAAGAGGGAAGGAGGAAGGAGTTGGTGGCTCACTGAGGTTGGGTTTCAAGGACAGGCACTGTGGAAAGAGAGGTAAAAGAGAAGTAGAGATTTTGAAGATCTCTCCTCATGAGGTATGGGGCAGGCTGGGAGCGCAAGCAAGTTGTGAGTGAGGAACAGTGTCTGGAGTTAGCAGGAAATGGGCCCAGTATGAAGTCGTTTGGCCATCAACACTCGCAATAGAGACGGTAGATCTGATACAGTGATCTGAAAATTCAGGAGGAACACCAAATGTAGCTCCTGTGTCAATAAGAAAAGAGTGAGCCACCTTAGACTCAGTGAGACTTGGGGCTCTGACAGACACCTCAATGGAACTGTGGCCCTCAAGCTCTGTTGTTCCTCTTCAGGGGCAAGACCAAACAGGTCATCTATTGATGGATCTAGTTACAGCTAGTTTTCCTGTGAGGGTAGGGAATTGGGTGACTTTCCAGCTCTTTGGTGGACAGGGAAGTACATTTCCATTGACCTTGAAGCTTGTAGATGGGACCTGGTTCTAAAGGTGGTCACATGTTGAGGCAGATTCATGCCCAGTGTCCTTCTTCACCATTCTTGAAGCATGGTCCAAAAGGGCCTCTGGTAGCATCATTTTGTTTAAGCTTATCGGTGCCTTAATAAGGTCTTGCTTTGATAGGAGCCCTGAGTGTCACAGCCAAAAACTGACACTTGTGTATAGTTAATTTTTGCCTGTATCATTAAAGACATAGAAAGCCAGATTAAGTCAGTTTCACTGTGGTGTTTGAGGGCAGAGATCTGTCATTTAAGCTTCACATGAATGTCAGGAGCAGATTGGGAACTGCAGTGGGAGTTTAACATTAATATATCTAGTTGAAGGCAATACACTTAATTATTAAACTTTTATCTGAGCATTAAGCAACTTGAACTATAAAGTGCAATCAGAGAACTGTTGTTTCTTGTTAACTACAGACATTCTAGTAGTAAAGTCCTTGTAGAATGCCACAGACAACAGTTACATAGTTCTGCAGAGAAAATTTGACACCAATAGCACCTACAGGAAATTATCATTTGACTGATAACCACATGTTGGCTTAACTTGGACTTTTTATTACAAATATCTGAAGCATGAAGAGAAAGGCATATGTTCAGCTCTGAAAAAAAAAATCATTATGAGCTTTATATTGTAGAACGCTGTACATTTGGAAGGAATTCATACATACATTAATATATTGAGCACTCTCTGATTTGCAAGTGGAATCATTGCCTGGGTAGCTATTGCCAGAGTTACATCAGAATTTACAGTCCAACAGGCTTTTCCTCTTACACTGACAGTTAACACCCAGGGACTGAGAATCAGGCAGAGAACAATGACCTCAACTTTCTTTGATTCTATCATAAGCACTTTCCTGAAACTTTCTCTGATTCCGTCATAAACACTTTCATTTTTAGCTCTCTAACAGCTCTGGACAGTTTTACTTTAAATGGCCCTTCTCTCTACAATGAACACTACAGACTGGATCCAGGCAAGTGTGACATTTTCTATTTCCTGATTCATCTTCCTTTCTATAGGCTGCTAGCATCACTTTTCTCTTTCTTGTCTATATTTCCATTGTGCATTCTCTTTATAATGAAACACTTTCTCAATAACTTTTATCAACTGAGACAGATTTATTTTTGTAGACTCCGCTAGCTTTGCAGCTTGCAGCAGATATCTAGAGTTGACAGATGGATTACCCTAAAGTAAGATACTCTTTTCTTGAGTTAGGTGCAGATTTGTGTTTTATGGTTCGTGTCTAGTTGTCCCCACAAAGCCTTAGGTAGTCATGGGCCGGGGACTTCTAGAGTTTGAGACTAACTCATGATCCACTGGGATTATGTGTTTTAGTACTGTTGGGATTATGGATATTGGTACTGCTGGGATTATGGGTGTGGTCTGAGGTAGATATCCTGAGGCAGAGAGCCTGAATGTAATATAAGAGAGACAGAGAAACAGACTCTCTTTCTGTTGCACTCTGTTGCTCTCTGTTGCCCTAGTTGGTTGGTTATTTCTGTTGCCTTCATTGCTGTTCCACTGCCATGAACTGCTCCTCTCTGCCATGTGCCAGTCCATCTTGGAGCTGGGTGAGTACCAACTGAAATCTCTAGTAACTCTGAGCTGAATAAAGCTTTCCTTCCTTTACTTTGGGTGTTGAGTATTTGTCCCAGCAATGAGAGAAGAGTAACTAAGACATCTGGGAAGCTGTTGACTCAAAATTTCTTTCTTGTGGTGCAAGGAGGCGCATACCAGGTGGCTGAGGGAGGGGAGAGCAACAGGCTTGATTGGGAGAGTAGGAGAGAGATAAGGACCTTCAATCTGTGGGCTGCTGTCCTTGAGTGCCCCACTGCAGAGGGAGGGAGCATTTCCAGTGGAGGAACACTGTGTTATTAGCTGTTCTCAGAGTGTGCTTTGTCCCAAAGTGAGAAACCTGGAGAAAAAAGAGAGAAAGATTATGAGTACAAGTTGGTGGGAGAGGGTGGAGTAGACCAAGAGAAGGGTGAAGGGGGAGAGAAGGGCAAAGGGAGGGAGGAGAGAAGGAGAGCAGGAAGTGTGAGCCTGCTGCAAAGGTCAAGAAGCAGAGGAGAGGAGGAGTGAAAAACTTCAAAAAGTAGCACGGTGATGCAGAGAGATCTCATTTGATTGAGGAGAGTGAGAAGGTTGGGTGGGTTGCAGGGGCAAGCGAGGGGTGAAAGCAGGAAAAGAGCCTGAGGAGAGCAATAAAGGCTTTTAACGGATATTTTTTTTTTTTTTTGCCATTTCTTGTTGTGATAATGGTAATTTTATTTTATTTTTTCAATTTTATTAATTTTAATGAGAAAGAAATAGCAATGACATTTTCAAAACACATCCGTAGGACAGCCACAATAGTCAATACAATGCAAATTGTTATCTTCATAGTAGTTGTTCAGAGTACAAAACAGACATAAATATTCTAAACACTATTGGCACAAATATTTCTTCTCATTGAACTAAGAGAAGGTAATTGTATGCATAGTCTGATAGTCCATGATAGTAATTGGTTATCAGCAAAACTGGCAATGTTGGAAACTGTTGACTTGAGCCATTTTCAGCTCAGCCTCCTAATCTGGCTTTACTTTTTATGCCTTGTGCCTTAACTTTTCTGCTGTGTGGTTTCAGTTTGATGCTATCTCTGAGCCCCAAGGTATTTATATTGGTGAAAAGACAGCCAAGCAGAGTGCACTTTAGCCGATGGAAGTTACTATTTCCCATTCTTGTAGCCAAACTGAAGGTGAGTTGGAGGCCTGGCCTGAGGGTGAAATAGCTGATCTCAAAATTCAGGAAGGAGTCAAGCAAGAAGAACAAGAGTGAGCCCTGTGCCCATTGTCAGTCACAACTGGGATGGCAGAAGAGATTCCCCAGAGGACGGTAGGGACACAGTAGTCCTAGAGCAAGGCCTGACATGGAAACACAGTTTTCGGTGGAGGACAAAAACAAAACGGGCATTCCCAAAAGAGAGAGGCTCACCAATGAGGATCAGAACTGGACAGTGGTGGATGAGAGCGGACAACAGCAATTGCCTGGAAAAGAAAAAGGCTTGCTGGCAGGGGAGCCCAGACCAAGGGAAGGAGGTCTTTCTCAGTAAAGCCTCAGTGCCTGCTCAATCCGAGTCACGACACCAAAATGTGCAATTTTTCAGCCCAGTAAAGAGACAGAAAACATAAGAGGCCTTTATTGCAAGCAGAGAATGGCCACAGGAAAAGGAAGCCATGACTTCCAAGGGCCTGGCTGGAGGAACAGAGGTTATGTCGCACAAGGATGGAGGTGGAGTTCGGGGGACATTCTGCCTGTCATAGCAGACAGTGATTGGGTAGGAAGCAGGAACAAGGAAACAGGATATTGTGAATAGGAAGTAGAAAGTTGTAGTTTGTCCAGAGAGGAGTAAGGTGGAGCATAGCACGTGGCCTCCCATGGCCCGAGCCGTGTGGGCTCACCGCCATGACAATTTAGTAGAATGTTTTATTAGGGTGGAGAAAACCCATCGGGTATCAAATTATATTGTGTGATATCAAGAGCTGAATCATTAATGTAAATTATTTGTGAAATAATCCAAATATGTTAGATGTTGTAGTCAGTCCTTTCAAAGAGTTTAAGTTATTACAAAAGAAAGCTTTTGTTTGTTTAACTCTTGTAAAGATTTAACCAAAGTGGTGAAGAAGAATTGAAAAGTTTTGTGGTGTTTTCTTTTACCAACAGGTAAAATAGTTCATCTGATTGCTTTGATTCAACTACTAATGCATAGATGTTTTACAGGATTTCTATAGCCACATGTAGTCTTGCTAAACATGTAATAAACTTTGTCATCCTTGAAATATCCTATTCCTTCTCAAATATTCAACTAAATTTCTCTGCAACATTTTCTCATAAAAAACTTATAGTTATGTCTTTTTTTTTTTCACCTTTGGAGAATCTTCTATGAAAGGTGTGAAATCCTTCATTTGCCAGTGATGTCTAATAGTGCCATACTTAACTGAGAATCTTGGAGAATTTTCTTACAGATCACACAGTATTATTATTTTATATTCTAGAAATTTATCTTTGGACATAAAGTGTCTTGATGGATAGAATGTTGCATGCATACCATTTTTCAATCTAAAGTTCATATATATATATATATATATATATATATATATATTTTTTTTTTTTTTTTTTTTTTTTTGTGGTACTGGGAATTGGATTGAATTTAGGACCTTGCACTTGCCAGCCAAGCACTTATTCTGCTGAGCCAAATCCCAGCCCTGGAGAATTCCTAAAGAAGAAATTTTTTTATAGGATATCAATATGAGAACCACCTTGGGAATACAACAGAATGCTGTAAGAAATATGTGAAATTAGAATTCTAATAAGCAAATATATAATAACATGGCTGTTTGGGAATTTGATGGCAGACAGTATTTTTAAAAGACAGGAAGACATGCCCAAAAGTAGCCAAGACATACTTAGCTTGGTTGATGGCGAGAGAAGACTGCAGATGAGAAATACATAGAAGTAGGATTTGTTTCCAGACTTTCACCTGCTTCAGTCTTGTAGACATTTTTGAATGAATCTCAAGTGTATGTATTTGTATGAGATTGTGTGTGAAAAAGCTTATGTCTATTTGTCTTGTCCTTATATGTATCTTAAAGGCAAATGTCTTTATGATAATGACACACAGTATTAAGTTTCAGCTAATTTGTATATTTGATTAAACTACCCTGCAAATGTCTTATCTCACAGTTTGGGTGAAGGAAAGTTTCAGTACAAGGGTCAAACCTCATTGTTGTTTTTGTTTACTTGTGTTTGTATTGGCATTATTCTCAAGGTACAGTTTATGTGTAGGACATGCATAAAGCCATTCATGCACTTTATGATGGTCACTTCATTTACAGCCTACAATAATGTCTTCTAGAAACATGCTTATCTGACATAAGTATAGGTGAGAACAGAGCCAAGCCTTGTCCTCCCTTTCAGTAAAATCACCTTCCTATATGAGGTCTTCAAAGTCAAGAATCCTTCTGCATCTAGAAGAGAGGAAGACACCCTGTTTGAAATCATCTCTGTCAGCTTCAATTTATGTCATCTCAAAAGTTCATATATTATTATCCATAGGTTGTATGTGTTCTATTAACGAATTACTTCAATTACTATTTTTAAAATAAAATTATATCACACACTTAATGGCCACAGTGTACTAAGAAGCTATTATTTAAATAATTGTAATTTTTGTTGATATGAGAGGATGAGAATTAGTAAGGAAAGTTCACAGCGAGATTTTGTATTTTAGATGGGCAAAATAGATTTGGTAGCAACTGAGAAAATGGATTAGACGGGCGGGGGCACAAAGGACTTTGTAGTTCTCACAATGATCTTATGCTGAGTACAAGTTATCTTATTTGGCTATTTTACTTTACAGTTATTCACCATTTGGGTGGAAACTGATAAAGGAGGAAGAGAACAAAGTAGAAAAGGTCTGCTGAGTTGAATTGCACACAGTGAGCCAGAAAGTGACTGTGGATCTTTACTCACCGGCCATTGTGGGAGGCTGGGCACACAGAGATTTCCAGGTTAGAGATGCAAAAGACACCTGCTGCTCTCGTGGTCAAGTGGCCTTCCAAGTCCTAACTGCAGGAAGGAAGCTACTTGGCATGGTGGCAGAGATGCACTATCCCGTGGTCAAAGCTCTGATTTGTGACTTTAGAGCCATGTTCTTCATCTGTAAATATTGTGGCCCCCTCTGAATTTCTCAGTAGTAGTATTCATTTTACTGACCTCAAAAGACTAATGTGAAGATAAATGAGGCATAGGAAAAAAGTTAAGATTGTAAATCTCTAAACAAATTTCAGTTATTTCTGTTTTATTGATAGTAATGATTGAAAAGCATTAAGAATTGGTTAAAAGCATCAATGCTCCAAATCTAAGCATTAAACAAAAGATTTGAAGGACAATGCTTACTTAATAATTGATTTTCAACGGTTTAATTCATTACATTTTCTTAGAGTTTTTATTTTATAAGTGACACTTTCTTTATGGACAATTTCCCTTAATTAAAAAATATCAATAAATTCATTTTAGTAACTAACAAAAAAGTGGAAATTATTTCCCTTCTAAATATGACATGTTATGCTACTGTATAATAACCTTTGAAATTACTCAACCCATACAGTATACTTTGTTTTTCTTCAGAAGAATAGTAGAGCATATTTTTTTCTTAATGCTAAACCGTTAAACTCTATAAAAATGTTGGAGGAAGGATTGAGAAATTTCACTGATCAGTGTTGTGGAGTTTTTAATTCATGGTAATTCATTTCATTGTGAAGACAATTTCCATTGTGACATCATGCTTGCCTCACTTTGTGTGGTGTTGAAAGGCACTCTCCGCTTACGTACAAAGGTATGTGAAGATGTGTTAGCCAAATTGATCCCCTACATCCTGCCGCTTAGTATGTTAAACTGTGTACTGCATCATCTTCTAAGGGAAATCGCACGGGTTCCTAGATACACTTTGTCTGTAATAGAGACATCCAACAATATAGCACTGAAGAGAGTGATTAACTTGAAATAGTAGTAGCCCTTCGGGTTTAAGGTTGTTTCAGCTTCATAATATTTTAGGTCTGTTATTACTTTAGGTGAATTCAATTCCCTAAAAAGAATGATGCTGAATTAATTCTTCTGTGATGAACATCATCAAACATAGCCATGATGGAAACAAAATTATGTACTGCTACTTTTTTGAAATGCTGGGTGACTGTCTTTAAGCATATTTTCCAAAATCCGCTATATTTTCTATATTCTAGTGATGATTATGGATTTGAAAAGTAAATCTTTATGCCTGACAAGTGGATCAAATGCTCATGTGCACACAAGTGCATGCACACACACTCACACACACACACACACACACACACACACACATATTCATATTTTTGAATTCTAGAATGCTACTCATTGGATTGTGCCTGATATAAGAAATAATAAAATAAGGTACTCTTTCAAAGTATGTTTTTCTTTGCCTTACTGTCTTCAAGCATGCCACAGAGTAGATGTATGATTTTCAACTTCTAAAGATTCTCATGAGAGGCTACACATGCCATCTGACTCATTCTGGTTAGTAGAGAGAATCACACTTTAATATTAAAAATAATCAAAATTCACTTTTGGAACAAAAATAGAGTGTGGAAATAGTTGATCAGCAAAACCATTTTAGTACTATTCTAGGTCTACATAAAACACTATGATGCTCTTAATAAAGAGTTGTCTGTTTAGATGAATTTAATTAGAATACATTTGTTGAGTAACTAGTGATTTTTCTAAAATATGTCATTCCACCAACCCTTTAAATAGAACATCTTCTTCAAGAGCATTAGTAAGAATATTATCATTAACTTACCTTTTTTTGAGAAATCTAATAATTTACTTTGTTACTTCCTCTAGAGTTCATTAAAATCTATTCAGTAAATAAGTTATAGAAAGTGACACAAAACAAATACATCTGTAGGAACAGAGCAATTCAAACAGGAGAGCCATTTAGTGGTAATAGTGATTATACAGATAGTATTAGAGAAATACTCCAAATAGTGAACTTAGTAAACACAAGAGCAATGGTGTTATGGTTTACATCTAGGTGTCCCCCCAAAGCCTCATGCAGTCATGGGGCAGGGACTTCTATAGATTGAGACTTGATCCATGATCCACTGGGATTATGTGATTTAAGCACTTCTGGGATTATGGGTGTAGCCTAAGGCAGATAGGCTAAGGCAAAGAGCCTTATGTAATTTAAAAAGAGAGACAGAGAGGTAGACTTTTGCTGTTGCTACTCTGGTTGGTTGGTTGCCTCTGTCATGATTGTTGCTGCTCTGCCACCATAAACTGGGTGTGCTCTGCCCTGTTCCATTCAGCCTTGGGCCAGCCGAATATGGACTGAAATCTCCAGTAACTGTGAGCTAAATAAACCTTGCTTTCTTTCATTTTAAATGTCGGATATTTGTCCCAGCAACGAGTAAAAAGTAACTAAGACAGATAGTAAAATTTTAATGGAAAAATAATAAATACAATGAAAGAACGAAATATTATCAATAATATTTTATCAAAATCAATTTTATAACTTAATATTTTTCCAAGGAGGGTTATGAATACCACAAATATATGATTTAGTAAAATGTTTTCACCAATAGTGTTATAAGGAAAATATCTGTGAAATTCTGCATATCATATTTCCCTTGGAGAATTACATTGCAAACACAGTTCATGAGAAATTTTACATTAATTAAATCTGCGCAGATTTTTTTACTATGGTAACATACACATAAGTAAATTCATCATCTCAATGTGTATAGTGCTTTGCTTGCTACGTTCACAGTGTTGTGTAGCCATCCCCATTGTTTCTATAACTTTTCAGTCATTGACTGATTATGAGTAAGTTTATTTTGGGAGTACTTTTGGTTTATCTAAAGAGCGTATTCATAGAAAACTTAGTCTAATCTAATCTAGCTTTTTAAAAAAAGTAAACTTTTAAAATTAAATGCTTCCCTTAAGATTCTGTTGGTCATATCTCATCCAGATTTTTCCTTTTCAAGAGCAATCAGGACTGGTCAAATAGCACAGCAGACTAAGAGGCTGCTTTGGCAAGTGCAGGGACCTGGGTTCAATCTCCAGTCCCACGTGCCATGCCATTCCCATCCCAGGGGCCCACTGAGCCAGCAATTGAGGCCAGGCATGGTGGTGCATCTGTAATCCCAGCCCTGGAGAGGCTGAGAACAGGTGGATTACTATGAGTGTCAGCTGTATAGTGAGACCCTGTACCAAATACTTAAGTGGAGAAGAAGAAGAGGACGAGGAAGAGGAAGAGGAAGAGGAAGAGGAAGAGGAAGAGGAAGAGGAAGAAGCAGCATGTACATTTCAAGATATTTTCTTCCTTAAAAAAATTATTGTGTAAAGTTGGGGAGATCGGTCAGTGGAATAAGTGATTACCTGGAAAGTGCAAGGTCCTGAGTTTGATCCCTGGTACCACCAAAAAAACCAAATCAAAACAAAACAACAACAAAAACAAACATGTAAAACTAAAATGTAAGTTATGTGGTGTCATAGACAACAATCTACAAGCATTATGTTGAAATTTAAAAAATTTTCAAATCTAATTGTTATTTTATTTGGTACAGGGTCTAGCTATGCAGCTTGGACTCAGTGATCGTCCTGTCTCTGCCTCCCCAGCGCTGGGATTATTGGTGTGCATTACCACGCCCAATTTCTGTGACTCACATAGGATGCCCAGGGTTCTGGGGTCCAGCATTGCATGTGGTATGGGGGATCAAGCCAGGGTCCTTCCACTTGCCAGGCAGGCGCTTAGGCTGCTGAGCTGTCTGTGCAGTCCTGCTATGTTGATATTTTGAGAAGTCAGTTTTAAAACAGTTATCTCTAACTGTATAAAAAATTAATCATTTATTCCTGTTGAAAGCTCCACCATACTTGTTTTATGATTTTAAATTGTTGTGATTTTCTCGTGAGAATGTTAATTTTACAATCATGATTCGTGCCATTCTGCTCTTAGGTCTCTTTAAGATCGTGGCTGATAAAACCCCCTACCTCACCATGGAGGAGATAACAAGAACAACGCAGATTGGACCCAGCAGACTCGGGCATCCTTCCTTCTATCATCAGAGGGATGTGAACCTGGAGAATCTCACCATAAAACAGGGCGAGCCAATCACGCTCAACTCAGTTGAGGAGATCAATGGAACATCAGTGGTGCACTGCATCATCGAAAGAAACCACCAAGATCACACCTTCACTCTCCCTGTGACGCAAGAGGGAGAATTCTACGAGTGTGAAGATGAACACATCTATACATTAAAAGAGATCGTCGAGTGGAAGATCCCCAAGAACAGAACCCGAACTGTGAAACTTACAGACTTTGTTGACAAGTGGGACTCAACAAACCCATTCCCTAAAGACTTCTACGGTGCTTTAACTCTCAAGCCTATTTATGAAATCCAAGGTTTGATGAAATGTGAGTATCCACTGAGAAAGGTATTCTGTGAGCATGAATGGTGTGGAGCTGGGAGAAAAGGGAAGTTTCTGGAGCTCAGAGAATGTGACTCCAATTCTGAATAGTCACTGTGCTTTCTAGACTTTGATTCTTGTTCTATACAAAAGCAAACCACGTAGCTTTTGCAAGAATCAAATGGAATAGTGATGTGTATGTAAGACTGTGAGAAGCTATATGGTGTCATCAAAACATACAGCACTGTGACTATGAGGTGTAGAAAGACTAAAATCATAATCCTTTTTCATTATTACTTCTTAAACATAGAGAAAAGTTCATTTTTAAACAAGGGAGTGTTGAGTTAGATGCTTTTTTCTGTGCATGTGGTAAGAAAATGATTCAGAATGCAGTTGTCCTAGTAAGTTCTTTTTTCATTTGGTTTTATTTCTATGAGGACATGTTTGGGGTCTCTAAAACCTACATCCCTTGAGTAGAGTTGGTATGTGTATATAATGCATCTTAATTCCATTTCCCAGTCCTTCTTCTGTCTCTTAATTCTCTTTTCATTTTAGGAAAGCCTACCTCTATTCTCCATTATATACTTTTATTTTATGTTCTACTTAAAACGTGGATTTCTCATATGAGAGAAACCATGGGGTATTTATATGAGGGAGCAAGAGAGCCAGTGAGTGACTGTGTGCGTGTGTGTATGTGTGTATGTGTGTGTGTGTGTGTGTGTGTGTGTGTGTGTGTGTGTTTTACTTCACCCAACCTTATGGTCGCAGGCTGCATCCATCTCCTTACGAATGGCTCAAGCGTCTCTTTGTGGCAGAGCAGAGCTCCGCTGCATACACATGTCACACTTCCTGTATCCATTCACCTGTTGGCAGGTAGATAGGCTGCTTCCTGTTTTCTGTTTCCTCTGCTCCTCACACCTACCAAAATCTCACGGAGCACGTGCACTTTCTGACTTAAGGAAAGTGATGCGATTGTCTTAGTTATTCTTCTCTCATTGCTGGGACAAATACTTGACACTAAAAATAAGGTAAGGAAAGGCTTATTTAACTCACAATTACTGGAGGTTTCAGTCCATGTTCAGCTGGCTCCAAGGCAGAGTGGCACACAGCAGAAAACAACCTTTCATGGCTGGGAGAGAGCTAGCAGCTGCTCAAGCAGCTAACCTTTATTCCTACCTTACAATGAAATGCAAATCACCTGTCCTAGGGGAGGGGCAGCACCCATTCCCACAATAATTAATCACACATTCCAGAAACCACTCCATGACTGCATGAGGCTTTGCAGGGGGGTGCCTATACAGAAATCATAACGTGATAAATTAATTCTTATGTTAGTGTATTCATTTTAATGTACAATATTCAGTGAATTATCTGTATTCTAAATCTGGAATGCATGGAGAGAGCATCATTATACCAGAAGTATTAGTGTTTTGAATTTTCAAGATTACAGTCCGTGGTGGTATAATTATAGGAACAGAGTTTAGAACTGGAGCCAAAAGCAATGAATTCTAATTCTGGGTCCATAAATTATAAGTAGTAAGGTTTTTGTCTGTGCTAAGGGGGTGATGATATCTCTTTTGCCTACCTCCTAGATTTGTTTTGGGGAGTGAGATAAGGTATTATGAAAGCATTAAATGTAATCTTGAGAACAGCTGATGGTGTATAATAAGCAAGTGTAAAAATATCTGGTCCAAGTGCATCTCCTTAGATGTCTCAAATAATATTTTTATTCTTATTTCCATTATTATCACTGGTTATTTAACAATTATCAAGATATTGATGTGAATTTTGGTAAGTTTTAAAATTATATGCTAAAGTAAACCACACATTTATTTAGCAAGAAATGAGATCCATTCATTTTGCCGTTAAAGGTATAATAAAAATTCCACTCATGATTTGAACGTAACAAAAATTGGAGGACGTAGCCAATTTTAGATCCCTGACTTGTGTTCTGTTAAGTATCCTAAAACATTCAATTAACTTGAATTTTTTCAGTTTTTAAAGTAGCACTGCATCCGTTGAAAAGCTTTTAGTTTTTAAAAATTATTCCCTGGCGTGCTGTCCCCTGGCTTGATCAACTATGCCCCCGCAGCGTGCTGAGAAGGTGACTGGGACTGGGTGTGGTGGCACACACCTGTAATCCCGGCACTTGAGAACTAAAAACGGGGGGATCACCATGCGTGTGACCTGTGTAGTGGGACCCTATAGAGCCTACGCTAAGTACCACAAAAAATAAATATTAAATAAAGTAATTATCATCATCTATCTAGTGAAGATTGCAAATGAAAGTACACCCAGAATCCAAGCACATGGCAGGGTGTCACCATTACCAGTGGATTTTCACTAGGGTTCAGATCTGACTAGGAGACAGATGCAAGCCCAAGCAGGCCAGGCCGGGAACAGGACGGGCAGCTTGGGGACAAACAAGAGAGCCCAGCTGGCCCACTGCCCACAGTCAGCACAATGGAAAGCATTTAAGGGAAGCGGCCTTCAGTCCCAAAGTCTTAGCATCTCTCTGAAGAGACTGAAACTTATCCCAGGCTGGGACTTGTCCTTTATCCAGAAGAGATAGAGAGAGACATGTAATTATGTCATTTGCATCCATGGCAGGATATTAGAGGTGTATACAGTAGAAATATCAATGGGAAAGAGAGGATCACAGGTAAGTTTATGAGTACTTACTATACTCAACCAGCAGGATTTGAAAGTTGATAGGAAAGACAGTCAAGCCAAGCCCTTTCCCTAGCCTGCTGGCTTGATCGACCAACTTGTTGTATGAAGATGTAATTGAGGAAAAGTAACTTCAGAAGAGTAAGCGTTGTTAAATAATATTTAAAAAAAATTTTTTTATGCACTTGGCACAGGGTCTACACAGATCAGACTCGTAATGATTTGCCTGTATTCAGCCTCCCAAGCACTGGGATTACAGGTGTGCACCACCAAGCCCACTCTCAATCAATGTCACAGTGTGCCTCAGGGACAAGGATGGCACAGCACCCCGGGGACAAATCCCTACTGCTGTGCTCTGCCTACGCAGGCCTTTTTGTCTACTGAACTATCATCCAGCTGACCCTCAGTAATATTTTAAGTGGAGGAAATAGGATTTTCTGCTAAACTGAAACCTAGATGAAAACTTTTGTTCAAAATAAAATTCCCTAATTTCCATTTATAATGATACTAAAATTAAAGTTGTACTGTCATTATTCCGGGTCTCTACCTTCTTTGGGGTTCCTATAAGTATTCCTTTTTGTTGTCCAAGATCTGTGGATGAAAGCTAAATGACACGCTACTACGTGCACTGACCACTGGCTAAAGGAGAGACACTCCCTCAACTTTAAAAAAACAAAAAAAAAAAAAAGAGAAAATATTCGATTTTTAAAAATTCAAGATGTACACGTTTCTTTAATATAAATGGCACGCTCCATTTGAACCAATTATACTTTACATTATTCATTTAAACTGAAGATTCAAGTCCACTTTGCAGTCAAAGAATATGGGGAGTTTGTATTCTGCAGGTCTCATGTGTAAAATGTGGTCTAAATCTCCCTTGACTTTGGACCTTTCCCATCTAAAGCGATAAGAACAAGAATAAATCTGAGTGTGGACAGGCGGTTTTATGGAAATCTTAAGAGAAGTGAGAGATGAAAACAACTGAGGATTATAGGAGGCTAAGCAATATCGATTTTCTGGAAGAGAAAATGGCAAATGAGAAGACAGAATTGCTTACTCTTATTGCCAGATTTACTACATTGGTGACAATTTAGTCTCTCTCTCTCTCTCTCTCTCTATCTATCTATCTATCTATCTATCTATCTATCTATCTATCTATCTCTTTCTCTCTCTTTAAATAGAACTCTTTCAATGAAACATTTCCCCCCAAATTTGGTTCCAATCCCATTATATACCAGAAACCTCACTGACTATTTTCATATACAGTGATTTTTTTTTTTTTAAATTATACTTCTCTAGAAAATGACAATCCAACGCCACTGATTACTGGCCTCGGGAGTCATTTCATGATGTGTTTCTGTTTCCACAGGAAGATAAAGCTCACATTCCTGTAACAAGGGAAATGCTTAATACATGCAATTAAAATACGGATTCGGCTATTTAAATTTGCTTCGTGAAAAAGAGATCTTGGCCATTAAGACTTTTTCAAGTGGTTTTAAATTTTGATGTGTAGATTGATAATTAGTGTTGAAACTTCGAGTATTATACAGACTTTTTCCTTGTCTTTTAGGAGCAAAAATCTCGTTTCTGTGCAAAACCAAAGCTATGCTTAGACATAGTAAACAACTCGTTTTATAAGCAGAGGGCCAAAATTTACACAAGTGAATAACACACTCATAGAGGTAGTATTCAAATATTGCGCATTAAGAGTAGTGAAATGACTACAGCAAAGCTGTCCTCAAGTCTTGTGGCCTTGACCATTCACAAAGTTTCCCAACTGTACTATGCCAAGGTAACTCCTTTCTGGGTGTTCCCCTAATTCCCGGCTCTTAGATTCACATCTCCAAATAATGGCTTTAGGGCAGATTTTCCAGTCATGAGCTTTGGTCAAATTTCTTCAGTTCTCTCCAATGTACTTGTGTGTGTGTGTGTGGGGGGGGGGGTGGTGGGAGCCATATCGTGCTATTATCCACAGAGTCCAGTCTGTCCCAAAAATCTGTCTTTTCTAACATTATTTCCCCCTTGATAGTACGCCACTTGGAATCTCCCACGCTCAGGCGCCATTTAGAGCTGGTGGCTCCGTAGAACTGCAACACAGGACTGTCCTTTGTGTTCCTCTTGACTTGCTTCTGTGTTTTGGCTAGCTATTTCTGGAATTAAGTGATGAACTTCTTGCTATGCTTCCATTTATTGTCTACTTGCTGATAGGTTTTCCACAGTGTCACAGCAGAGAGACAGGCAGAAGGAGAAAGGGAAAGGGGCGTTATTTTCTTGGAGGACACGGAGAGAATTTGGGGAAGATTAGGAATTCTCTGAATTGGAACAAAGGGAGTCTGAGGCTTTTATGGCTTTTTTTCCAGGGCTAGGGTTTGAGGGGGATGTTTAAATAAACCTGAGGAGCTGAATGGGGCCTTCCCTGAGGAGGCGGGACAGGTGGGAGGAAACTGTACCCTGTGCCGAGTTCGAGAAGGAGAAGTGGTCTTTGGGAAGCTAAACTGTTGTTTAAGGGCTTCAGCCAAATCACATGACCACCATGGTGATGCGGCAGTTCATACTAGGGCCAGAGCTTCCTGAGAAAGGTGCATGGGAGAACGAGAGACTGGACATTCCAACTACCTCTCTCCTGCATGCACACTTGATGGATGGTTTGGGAACTTGTAGTTTCCAAAGTGTGGCTCTTTTACTTTCTACCTTCCAGCACTGCCTCTGGGAGAAGACCCTGGGGCTCCACAGCCCCAGGGCACTGTGCGAGCCCCTCCTCCTTCTGTTGCGGGGCAGATTCCAATCTGCCATTTAGTTTCCTCATCTCTGGAATGATTTCTTTGGTAATATCTTCTCGGTGTACGTTTTCTACTCTCTTTCTCTAACTTACTGTCTCACACTAATGCCTCGCTCTTCATCCAGGACTTGTCTATCTATGTTTCTTTGCCTTTGGATTTCATTCAGGGAAAATTCCTTAACTGCACCTGCAACTTCCTTAATGAAGTTTCAATTTCCAAGAGTTACATCTTACATAATTTGAAATTATACCTGATCTTCTTTTAAGATGGCATTATCTTATCTCCAAGAGATTTCACATTTTCGTTAAGATTTTTTGCATCATTATCTGTTTGTAAGCTCCATCCTTTGTGCATCCTTTGTGTATTCTCTCGTTTGTTTTGCTCTTTCCTTCTTGTTTACTGTTTATATCAAATGATTAGCAATTATTTACCCTTTATTAATATTTATACATGCAACAGTCTTTTTTTTTTTTTTTTTTTTTTGCAAGACTGGGGTTCAAAGTAACAATCTTACACTTGCCAGGCAGTCACTTGTGCTCTGCAGTTATCTCCCTGGCCCCCAATACATTTTAAATATGTACCATGAGGCCCCTATAGACAAGTCATCTTTGTGACTTTAGGTTTGCCATCTACTCTTTCACTGCCACTGTCCCATCACTCGAGTTCTGCATGTCTTCCCTGTGGGACTTGGTTTCAGTGAGGAATACTTTCTGATGTCTTCTCCGCACTCTGAAATATTGGGTCTGAGGCAGTAAGGCCGCTTCACCTTCACTACGAACTTAGGTTCGCTATCTTGTTCTCAGTTTCACTTTTTTCTTCTACTCAGCCATGCTCCCTTTGCTAATGGACTTAGGATTTGCACAGCTAGAAAAATATTAACTCCTATCATCCCATCAGCGCTGACATTACTCATAATCATATAATGGTTTCAGTTGTATTAACAGTGCTTTTCCTAATGCATCCATAAAAATGTTGTGGTGATATAATATTTTGAAGTCCCTATGTAAATGTAATTAATAGATACGTATTAACATATGTGCAAAGGGCTGGTGAGACAGCTCAGAGGAGTGAGCACTTGCTTAGACAAGCACAGGGACTGGGGTTCAATCCCAGCACCACATGCCATGCCGGCCCCACCGCTGAGTGTGCTGAGCTGGCCACTGAGATTGGGCATGGTGGCACACAGTGTAATCCTAGTTCTCAGGAGGCTGAGACTGGACGATCATTATGGGTCGGAGCTGTGTAGTGAGACCATATATCAAATTCATAAAAAATGTGTAGTTGTTTGTCATGTAATATCATTTGTTTAAAAGAGTGATTCATGCAGTTGTGGCAGTTATTAAGCACTAAATTTGTAGGATAGGTGATCACATAGCAAACTTGTTCCCTAGTTTTGAGGCAAAATTTCTTCTTCTCTAGGAAGTCTCAGTTTTGTTGTTAAAAGCTCCAACTCAGTGTTTGAGGCTCAGCTACATTTTAGAGGTAACATTTCTCTTAAAAGCTACTAATAGCATGATAGCCTAAGTAACTTTACCCATAAAAGTAGCCACTACAGCCAGGCATAGAGTGCATGTCCATGATCCTCATGCTCATGAGGCTGAGACAGGAGAACCATTGCAAGTTCAAGACCAGCCTGGGCCACAAAGTGAACTCAAGCCAGCCCCTGAGCTACACAGTGACAGTCTGTCTCAAAAAGACAAAACAAAAACAAAACCCTATGTAAATATCAATGGAAAATCTATTAAAGTGTATCATTTAATGTAAGAAATGTCTAGTAAGTTATTAATTAAACATAATTGTGAAAGACAGGGTAATATAAATAAAACATATCAAAAGAAAAAATGGTTATCTTAAATGACTTGCAATATCTCAATGAGGGTCACTTTTTTTTTTTCCCAAAAACTCTAGAGAGCAATTCTAAAAATACTTTCTCCATTTAAAAAATAAGCAGAGCAAACGAGCCAAAAGAGACATGTGTGTAAGTGCAAATTCGCAGTTTAGCTCCCTGAAATTGAATAGGAGTTGAATAAATGAAAACGAAAAGAATATTTGCCAACAAATTAATATAACATCATAACCTCCACAACAAAATTTACTCTAAAAGTATGAAATAATGCAGAACTCAGAAGTTATTCATCAATGTCACAAATGCCATTAAAAAATTGCAGTGCAAAGGAAAGCTGCAGTGTGACAATTTCCCTGAGAAAGTGAGAGATTGAGAAGAAATTCCTGAAAACAGCTTTGAAAAAATAAGTACATAGTCTTGGAAACTAACTGACAAATTAAACTTAGAAAATGAACGTGTCCAGTTATAAATTATATTTCTTTCTTTTTTTGCGGTACTGGGGGTTGAACTCAGGACCTTGTGCTTGTCAGGCAAGTGCTTCTTCTTCCAAACTATCTTCACAGCCCATGAATTGTACTTATTAATAAAGTATTTTAGAAGAAAAACTAGACATTGGAAGAAACTAAGCTAAGATTTGCAAAACTTTCATAGAAAAAAATTATGTAGAAACAGTTATGACTTCACGACTTACGGAAGGCAGGTTCACAAGATTTCTTATGCTGTTGTGGGTCCTGTGGCCCAGCTCTGCTTCTCATGTGAAGGGGGCGTGGGCGTCTAACAATTGCGTAGCACTGATTCAGGGAAATTCGTACTGTCCGATACTGTCCAATGCTTAAGTTTCCTTCCTTATATTCCCTCCAAAGATCATTTTACTGGGGTCCTCAAAACGCAGTCTTAGTTAACAGTACAGTTACAGGAGACAGTGTGGGAAAAGTCACATCAAATTAACATTCGCCCTGGCCATTGAGGGACTTTTACTGACAGAAGTCAGAAAAACAAAATTCAGTGAAGTTCCTCAGCAGTCTAAAGAGGAAACCAGCAGAGCCTTGTTAGAGAAAAATAGAACAGAAATTGTTGTCCACAAAAGCTCCCTGTGGGTAATCAGGAAACATGCCCAGGCAGACTAACTGGTGCTGGTCCACAAGAAATAAACAGCTGAGAAGTGTAAACTAAGGGTTGCATAAGTATATATTGTTTTTCCTTCTCTACAATTTGAACCTGAAAATTTTGTGATAAATACCTCCAGGAATGTCTCTTGTGCTTTGAGCTGAAGTCAGATAAATTTTCAGAAAATGAGTTTTGAAAGTAGCTCACTATAGTTCCTTCTTTGAGAAAGCTTAGTTTTATTTGTTTGTTTGTTCATTTGTTTTTTGTTTGTTTGCTTGTTTTATTGGTTGGTTTTTCTCTTTTTTGAAACACGGTTTCACTATCCAGTTCACGTTGACCTTGAATTCCCTTTCCAGCCCAAACTAGCATTAAACTCACAGCAATCCTCCTACCTCTGCCTCCCGAGTGCTGGGACTGCAGGTGTGCACCACTGTCTCTGGCCTGCACTTTTAGTTGTAAAACAATGAGTGTTTCTTTAAAGGATGTGTAATACACATACGTACACCTGCATATATGTGTGTACATATAATAATATATGCTAAGATGTATAAATTCATTAAAGATTATAATTTTGCCTTTCAGCTTTTAAATATCTTTATGAAAGCATGCAACTTACTATTTTCTTTTTTTTTTTTTTTTTTTTTTTTTTTTTTTTTTTTTTTGTCTTTTTGAGACAGGGTCTCGCTATGCAGTTGAGGCTGGTCCTGAGCTCACTTTTGTAGCCCAGGCTGGTCTCGAACTCGCACCAATCCTCCTGCCTCAGCCTCCCGAGTGCTGGGATTACAGGCGTGAGCTACCACGTCCGGCTACTTACTATTTTCTTGAAGAAAGTAAAACAAAAAGTGTTGGTTTCTTTATCTTTCTCTTGGAGAAAGCCTTAGGTATAATATTAATTGCCATAAAAATTATTTTAGTTTTAAAACTTGAGGTTAGTGTATTCAAGTTATATTTTTAAAGCAAATTTAAATTTTAACATAATCTATAGAAAACTTAAAACCTACGAAAAAATGGAGAGAAAAGTATAAAAATGCAGAAAGGGTTTAAAAGAACTAACCTGTGTGAGGACAGTACTTTTGAGATCTATGTGTGGCAGAGCATAGAGAAAATTAGGCTCTTGTTCTTTCCGCTGTCCTTCCATTGAACCCCTAATTAACCTGCCAAATCCTTAATTTTAATTTAGCCTTTCTTAGAACATACTTTGGATGACAGAGTAAGCTCAAGGCCAGCCTAAAGTACATCGCGAGACTCTGTCTCAAAAACATACACAAAAAAGAAAGAAGGAAAGAAGGAAAGAAAGGAAGGAAGGAAGGAAGGAAGGAAGAAAGAAAGAAAGAAAGAAAAGGCACTGATGTGTTAAATTTATGGAGAACGCATCCTTGTTGAATTGCAGAGATGGAGAAAGGTATAAAAATCGCAGAATGGGGCTGGGGAGACAGCTCAGCAGCATAAGTACCTTGCCGGCATGTGCAGTATGAGGCCAACTTGGATTACATAATGAGTTCAAGGCCAGCCTGACCTACATAGCAAAACCCTGTCTCACAAAAAACAGAAAATCTAAATAAAGAAGAAGAAAAAAAACATTGGAATTTCTCCTAGAGGAATTAACCGTTCCTCAGACTGCCATTCGAGGAGTCAGTTTATCATCACAGTCATCATCAACATCAACATCACCTACCTTCTGTAGGTCTGGCTATGAGCAGCTTTGTTTTCACTGAACTTCTCAACAGGCCAGATCACTTATTAGTTACTCACAGGTTCCAAGCTTTCTTCTTACCATGGATCATGGTGCTCTTGCTATTTGGCTGTACTGGTTGATAAATTGTGTCAACTTGAGAAGTTTAGAAATTTAAGTTAAGGGGCCTGGGAGATAGCTCAGGGGCACAAGTGCCTGCCTGGCACGTGCAAGGACCTGAGTTTGATCCCCAGTAGAAGAAGAAAGAAGAAGAAGGAGAAGGAGAAGGAGAAGGAGAAGGAGAAGGAGAAGGAGAAGGAGAAGGAGAAGGAGGAGAAGGAGAAGGAGGAGCAGGAGAAGGAGAGGGAGGAGAAGGAGAAGGAGAAGGAGAAGGAGAAGGAGAAGGAGAGGGAGGAGAAGGAGAAGGAGAAGGAGAAGGAGGAGAAGGAGGAGGAGGAGCAGGAGAAGGAGAAGAGCTGTGGCTCTTTGCTGTCTGGGAGCCAGCTGAGTATAGCCTGAAGCTTCCACAACATGTGAGCTAAATAAGTCCTAGCGAAGAGTAAAGTGCAGTTGAGGCACTAGAATTTTTTCTCTCCCCCATTCTATCTCACTCTGTAACTTCTATCCTCAGAGAATCGTGTACTGGCCATGCCTTTCATAATATATGCCTGTAACTTCATCTCAAACTTAGAAGCACTGTTCTTTTTTATTTTAACATTGAGTCTTTCATATGATTTTATTTCTCTTCATTTTTTAGCATATCAAAGACTAAAAAATAAAACTAGAGCCAACTAGATAGCTCAGCAGACTAAGCATCTGCTTGGCAAGCACAGGGACCAAGGTTCAATCCCCAGTGACAAGGACATGTTAGCCCCAGGCAGGCTGAGCTGGCCACCAAGACTGGGCATGGTGAAACGCGCCTATTATCCCAGTGCTGGGGAGGATGAAAAGAGTAGGATCACTACAACATTGAGCTGCATAGTGAGATCCTATACCAAATACACAAAAACAAAATCACATTTAAATTGTGCACAAAGAAATTCTCTATGTTTCTTTATTTCTTTTCTTGTTCTGGGAATTAAACTCAAGAGGTGACTTGTCAGGCAAGTGCGATACCACTGAGCTATATCCCCAGTGCAATTTATAACTAATTGCAGTCCACTTTTAAATAATTTCATGGGTATGAAGACTTTTTATTCCTGTATTATTCACATATATTCACACTTCTGGCCTGGTAAACCTCAAACACTGCCATCATTTCTTTAAGCTTTTATTTTTAATGATCTGTTATCTATTTTACCAATAGACTAAAAGAAAAACTTTTAACTTTTGTTGATTCCTTATGTACATCTTTGCTTCTGACCTAATTTTATTTTTCCTGAAGAGCTTGTGAAACTATTTCTGGCAAATAGATCTAGAAGTAATAAATTGTCTCAATTTTTGCTCAAGAGAATACTTATTTCTGCTCTAATTTTGAAAAATTTCTTCACAAGAATATTTTTCTTAGAACATTTTCACATTTTGCCTTCTTTTAATACATGAAGCCCATAATTTTACTCTTTCTTACATAGTTTCTAGAAAGAACTGTCATTTACATGGTATGCTTGCTCCTTTCTAGGTAAGGGTTTTGTCTTAATGTTTCTGAGTGTAGATAGTTTGGGTATTGATGATATTTAGTGTCCTCTGTGCTTTATTACTTTTATAAAACTTCCATTGAAACCCTACAGACTAGCTGCCCATGCCTCTCCTTCAGGCATCCCCAGGACAGCCATGTAGGACATGTGTATGTCCTAACTGTGCCTCAACGTGCAGGAATTTTGCTTTGCTTTGGGTCAGTCTTTCTGCTTTCCCTTTTCAATTTCAGAAGTTGTATTAGCATATTCTCAAGCTCATCACTTCCTTTCTTTATTTTTTTATTTTATTTTATTTTCTTGTTTCAGAACTTTTATTTGTTTGTTTATTTATTTTTATGGCCGGCTCAGCCTGCCCTGAGAGCAGGGCTGGTGCAGCATGTGGTGCCGGGGATCGAACCACAATCCCTACAGCCAGCTAAGCTTCCCTAAGCAGGTGCTTTAGACCACTGAGCTATCCTGCCAGGCCCCATCAGTTCCTTTTTTGGCAGTAACTATTTTATTTTATCTATATCCTTCTTTAACACTCTTTTTACTTTTAAGTTTATTTAATTTTTTTTTTTTTCAGTACTGGAGATCAAATCCAGAGCCTCATCTGTGCTAGGCAAACACTCCTACTAAGGTTCCTCCACAACCATGTTATATTTCTTTCTTTTTTTAAATTTTTGGACATGGCCTTGCTAAGTTGTCCACACTGGCCTTGAGCCTGTAATCCTGCTCAGTTGGTAGGGGTATACTACCATAGTTGGATCATTCTTAATTTCTTTCTATCCCTTTACTGATTTTATGTGCCTTCTCTTTATTGACATCCCATGATAATACTTAGTATATTCATTACTATTAAATTTCTGGTCTGGCAATTCCAGAATCCATGCCAAGTGTGAATTTGGTATTTCACCTGCTTTATTTCTTCTTTATACTAGGCTATTTTTTTTTTTACCTATCAACATAAGTTGTGAAGTTGTTTTTTTTTCTTCTTCTTCTTCTTATTTGCTATTTAAAGAATCTCAGAGTTGTTTTGTTTTGAAAATCCAGATAGGACCTTTCAGGTCAAAGAAATGAGGCAAATAGCCATGTAGTGTGCGGGCTTATACTTGTCTGGTTTGGACTTGGCTATTTTTATTATTTGAGGTAGTTGAAGATGTCAGAGCATGACGCAGCCTATAATGGCCTTATTTTTGTCTCCTTTGTTGTGTTTCCCTAATGACTGTCTTAGGTAAGGTCTTAAATGTCATTCTTCGGGCTGGGGCTGGCATTTTCTGAAATGATGCAGGAGCTCTGTTGCTGTGCTGGTGAGGCCTGAGTGGGGTGGGGAGGGGAGTGGGAGCCTTCTGCAACCTATATTTAGTTTCAGTCCTGTAGGGGGTCTGCGTCTATGAGATGTGACCTTCACAAATGCTGCTAGACTCTGTCCTCTCCAGTAGGGAGTCAGAATGGTCAGCTGAGCTGGAGTTGGGTTTTGCTTTCCCTGAGTGGAATTTCAGAGGCTGCTGAAGATCCTTACATCGGAGATCAGGCTATGATAAAAACTCTCAAGCTGACTAAACTGCAATGAAATAGTCTTGTTTGAAGAAAGGAATTTTTAAGAAAGGAAACCAGAGTGTTCTCTGTAAACTGTTGAATGGCCAATTCCCCTTCATCATACAGAAAGCACTAGAGTTCTCTCTCTTTCTTCTTTCTCTCTCTCTCTCTCTCTCTCTCTCTCTCTCTCTCTCTCTCTCTCTCTTTCTTTCTTTTTCAGTCCTTACAATGAGGCCATGTGAAGCTCTTAGCAACAACTTGGGCACTGGGATGCAGTCTTCTTGTCTTGCCTCCAAAGCTACTCTAGTCTTAATTTCCAACAATTAACCACTCTTTCAATCCTCTACCCAGTGGCTAAATCCTGCAGCATTTCCAGCTCCTGGTGAGCTGTGGCTTTCCGTGTCACCTGCTGTTTAGCTCTGGGATAGTACTTCACCCTGTAACCTTAATTCTCTGATGCATCTAAGAACTGTTGGTAGTTTGCACTGTATATGCTATTTTCCTCTATTAAATGTTTTATGCATATATATTGCTATTTTTTCTCATTTTTAAATATAGAGTTAAACCTTGACAAAGAGTCTTCATTATGCCCATATTTCATACACTCATATATTTGTTGTTTGTAGAAGCTAAACAATACCAATGTTATTTTATTGAACCAGTCACTAAGATAATTCATAACCTCAAAAGGCATTTTATATGAGGCATACGGCATTTGCTATTATGTATAGTATGAGTTTTAACAACAGAAAACATTTTTCCCCAGTGCAATTTACATAGAACTGTACTTGTTTAGGGAATTAATTTTAATGCCCACTAAAGTACCCTCTGCTGACCATTATTGTTATTCTTTCAAATCCTTCAGTGATGTATTGAATATCTACCATAGCCAGGCATCACTGTAGATAGCAAGGTGTTCTGGGATAAGCAACAAAAGGCCTCAGCTGCTTGGGAGACAATGCTTCATTATGAGAAAAAAACATAGACAGAGGTTCTAGGAAGTGTGCACGTGACAAGAAACAATTGAACGCAAAGCCTGACATTAAAATAGAGAAAAAGATAAAGGCAAACAGCAAAGATGTTTGTGATTTAAAATAAAACCTTTAGAGCAGGTCTCATTGACAAGAATTGTAATTAAATACATTTGAAGAGGAAGAGATACTGGCCCTACACAGATAGAGCTGAAGGACAGAGCAGGAAGACCGCAGAGTCCTGCAGCAATGAGTGTCCTGAGGCCAGAATAAAGCAGCGCTTAGAGAGAGGCCGCGCCTCAGCTGATAAGATCCATGCAGTGCCCAGGACTGAGGCAGGATGTCAGCTTTGTTTCTGCAAGCAAAGAAGGAAATTGTAGACATATGAGCAGATGGCAAGCTCGACTGACTCAGCATTTAGGACAAGCTCGGTCCTCTGAGATCTCAGAGCAAGGTACTGGTTTGGAAACCACTGCAGTAATCCGGGCAAGAGACAAAGTGGGAAGACCAGAGTACATCTGGTGAAAAGGGCTGTAGGTGTTGGAAAGAGAGGGCAGCTAGCGATGTCTCTGAGGCTTTGGCTTGCAGAAACAAAAAGGCATTTCCAGTAACCAAAATGCAGAAAGTACCAAGTAATCTAGGCATTCTTGTTTTAAAGAGAATAAAAATTTGAAAGAATACAAATAATATAGAATTTCAAAACAAGATGATAGGAAATTAACTATGGATGTTCTGTTTCACATTATGGTCTTCAGATTAGCTGTTCAGCATGACTATATCAGATATCTGGGTTTTGATGAGAAGATTCAATTTGGCATGTGATTTTGAGAATGTATTAGATGTTAAAATTAATATCTAAAGTAGCTACATGAAATTCAAGGGAGTTATTTTCTAGACTACCCTCTGGGAGACAGAAGAGTGTAGGTTTTTTATCTTTATTAAATTTTATGTATTTGGTACAGGATCTCACCCTGTAGCTCACACTTGTAGCAATCCTCCTGTTTCAGCCTCCCCAGGGCTGGGGTTATAGGAGTGCACCACTACCCCGGGTCTTGATGGCTGGCTTGGCATTTCCAGGCTTCTGAGGCTGGCATGACATGTGATTCTGGAATTAGAAAGTGTTATGTGTGAACACCAACTCCCCACGATGGATGTGATGGTCATGTACTACTAACATGTCCTCATAAAAATACAAACTAAAACAGAAAGGGTGCAGCGGGACGGTATCTCTCAGAAAACACTGAGGCGGGAAGTATCACTCTTTTTTTCCTTCCTTTTCAGTTCAGAAGAACATCATCCGCATTCTCCCCAGTTTAGACGTTGAAGTCAAGGACATCACTGACTCCTGTGATGCTAACTGGTTTCTTCAGCTGTTATCTATAAAAGATCTCCTTGAAATGACTGGGAAAGAGTTTCCCATCGTGGCTGAAGTCATAGAAGCACCTAAAGGAAACCAGCTGCCCCGAAATATTTTACAGCCTGGGAAAATCATTGTGATCCACCAAAAGTATCAGGCATCACGGACCTTAGCCTCGGAAATCAGAAGCAATTTTCCTAGAAGACATTTCTTGATTCCTAGCAGCTACAAAGGCAAATTCAAGCGGCGGCCTCGGGAGTTCCCAACTGCCTATGACCTGGAGCTAGCTCAGAGCGAGAAGGAGTCCCTCCATGTAGTGACCACCAAAGCCTTCCAGTCCCCTCATGAGGAGCTGTCCTCTGTGGCTGTTGGGGACCAGTATCTAGTGCATCACTCAGAGACTACTGAAGTCCTCTGTGAGGGAAGAAAGACAGTGGTGAGTGTTCTGGCCTGTAAAAAAATCCTCAAAAAGTCCTATCAGGCAGCATGGCTCCCTTTGTACTTGGAAGGAGGGTTCGTAGAGGTGATTCATGATAAGAAACAGTATCAAATTTCTGAGCTCTTGAAGCAGTTCCGCTTGCCATTCAACGTGAAGGTGTCTGTGAGAGATCTTTCCATTGAAGAGGACATTTTGGCTGTGACCCCAGGATTGCAGTTGGAGGAAGATATCACAGACTCTTACTTACTCATAAGTGATGTTACCAATCCCGAGGAATGTTGGGAGATTCCCATTAGCCGCTGGAACATGACTTTTCAGCTGGTTGGGAATTTCTCTAGGGACACAGGGTCCCATACAGTCAGGGCTCTGGTAGAAGAGATTTCTGAAGAACAGTATTACATGATGCGCAGATATGAAAGCTCTGTCTCACGCCCTCCTCCCCTTCCTCCAAAGCATCCTCCAGTGAAGGAAACCAAGTTAACCCTGCTCACCTTAGCAGAAGAAAATGTAGGAAACCCACCTACATCTCCCAAGGTAAGGCTGTGGTTTCACATATTTTGTTCCTGAGCGTCTATTTCTTGAGGAATTAGCTCCAAGTCTTTCCTGAATTTGCTTACTTCCTTGCATGTCGTGTATTTGAAATGAGCCCTCCTGATGAACCCGGAAGATGGGTGAATATTGACAGAGCCATAAGCTGCTGCATTTCGTGTATCGGTGCTTAACCAGTAGATGCGGCAGGAAGTCTGCACTGAATTAGAAATAGCAGAGATGGCATTTGGATACGATGGCCCACATTGCCAGCTTCACAAGTTTTGGCAATTAAGACTGTTTCAAAAGGTGCCTCGGAAGCAAGTCTTTTCTTTTCGAAGTACTGTTCATTTTCCCTAGGTAGAATTATTTTAATACTTCATCCAGGAAATGAGCATACAATAAGCTCTCTGCTTCTGGTTGGTTGCTGGTAGCAGGCATCTATAACACATGTCTTAATTTTGTTTTATGTGCAGAAAGATGTAAAAATGTGTTGGCAGAAATGCATGTGAGAATGTGAGCATCTGCCCACATTATGCCTGCCTTGGAATTGGAATCTTTAGCACTTCTATTGAAAAACAAAATCAATAAAATTAGAGACAGTATGAGATCATTACAGGATGAACGATTCCATAAGCACTCCAAAGATTTGGAATGGTTGTTCGGATTTCTCTGTATGCAAGGTCTTTGCCTCTTGAAGGCTGCCTGCTGGCTGTGGAGGAAGCTTGCCTTCCACCAGGAGGTGCAGGTTGCTTATCAGGATGAAATGGCACAGTGTCTGCAGGGAACCTATTCTGCCCTGGCTGATGCTGTGCTAGCAGTTTTGGGAAGCACAGCAGCTGGTCAAACAGAGAGATAAACCATGGCTATACGCTCTACACTCAGGAAAGATAGCAGGCAGCCCTGGGCTTCAAGGCCTAGATATGGATGTGGAAATACTTTTCAAGGCACATGTCAAGCATTGCCTTCTGAGTGCATGCTGGGAAATCAAGTGAACAGCACTGAACTTACTATCAAGAAAGGAGATAAAACCCATAGAAGTTTCCATCTGGTAAAATAGTTTTGAAGAAAACATTTTCAATCAAAAACAGTTCCCAAATAACATTGGTTAGTATAATTCTACTAGTGGAGAGGATGGCTTTCCTTTCTTTTAGCTGACATTTGTATTGTTAAATTGGACAATACAAGAAAAGGAATGCTTTCCTAATTTTTACTTGGGGGCAAAATCCTACTGCCACCTACCCAAAGCTATGTGCACCTAAATTCCCAGAAGTTCACTGCATTGCATGTCACAGCAAAGTTTGCACAACTGTTTAAAATTGAGAACCTTAAATGAGCACAGTGTTCCAATGGTAAGGACAGTATTTAAGCAGATCTGACCTACACACAGGAGTTCTTAGAAGAAACCTGTGCTGCTGAAATCAGAGTTAGAGGAGGATGTGACTGCCAAAGGAAGCCAAGGGACAAAAACATTTCTGCCCCTGAAGATAGGACAGGTGAGCCTTGGACAGGGAGATGCAGACAGCATTCACAGGCTGCAAAGGACAGGCATACAGACTCTCACAGCAGCCTCCAGAGAGGAATTCAACCAACAAGATGTTGACTTGAGCTCTTGAGACTTTCGTTGGTCTTCTGTCCCATAAAACTGGAAGACAATAAATTTATATTATGTAGATCATCAACTTCAAGGTCATTTACTACAATAATAAAAAGATATAATCTAGACTCAGTTAAGAAGGAGAAATAGATAAAATCTTTACATAATAAGATTTACATAAGGACTCATTTTCTTGGAAGTTCCCTTTTTTTTGATTTATAATTAATTGGCTCGTGTATCCATGCGGAACCTGAAAGTCTAACCAAGCTCCATGAACACCTAGAACCACGATTCTCGCAATGACTTCAACAATTTTTACTTTTCAGTATACATTGATTTTATTTTCCCAGGCTCATTTTGTACACACAAGTGACATAACTTCCAGAGTTCTCACATCTGATATTTTGTAGCTTCATCGTCGGAAAAGAATGCCACCACATTGTATAGCTGGAAGTCTGGAAAGGGCAGCACCCTGACTGAGCCACATGGGCTTATGGTGATTCAATTAACTTATAGGCTTCCACTCAAAGAGCATGATTAATGGTGCAGTAGGCTTACTGCTTGTGCTGCTACAACGGAAAACCGTAGACTAGAGCTGGCTCAGTGCTTGCCTACATGTGCAAAGCTCAGATTTTGATTCCTAGCAATAAAAATTCACCCAATCGAATAAAATATCCCCAAACAAAGCAAAAAAAGAGAAGTCAAAAGAAGCCCTAAGCATTAGATTAGGTAATCTACAAAGAACAAAACTAATCTTTAGCTTGGGTACAGAGGTTAGGAAGTCAAGGTTCACATTGTTGCCGTGGTCAGATTCCAGATTCTTGAAGCTGGATTTTTCTGGGAATAAGAACAGTAGGAAAAAAAAAAAAGCAGTAGGTCTGCACATCCTAGAAGGACAGAAGGGGGCACACACATTCTTACAGCGTTTCTATAGCTGAGGAGTCAGACCATTCAGAAGACAAAGCCCCCACAGCCTAATCACCTTCTACAGGGTTTTATCCCAAATTCTGTTGTGCTGGTGATATTTTCTAACATCTACATTTCAAAGGTTATTAGAAAGCATTCATGCCTGCTACACTTGACCTTCACCAAAAGGCTAGGAATGCAAGCAATGAGGAAGGAAATGAGATTAGCTTGCCTCAAATACTAGAGACACTATAACCTCAGTATAGGAAGAGTAGCAGATACAAAATGATGTCTGCTGAAATCAGGAGGAATGGGATTCTGTTTCCTTCAGTAGCATGTATGCTAAAAAGGAAGAGATGGAAAACCCTAGACCACTGAAAAAGCACTCATA